>JAFEMH010003679.1:0-252072 GCA_022495995.1 Adenophora triphylla var. japonica
CGACGGTCCTCTAGACTTGTTCTCCGTGTAGACAAGACACATCAAAAGAAGCCGTGGAGTCCCCTTCATATCATTTCAAAAGTATGCATATATTCAAAAGTGCACATATTTTCAAAGAAAGAAAAGCATTCATAAAAAGTTTTTCTAGCATACTTTGCATCAAAACGTGTCTTTCGTCACTTGAAACGCTGTGCATTTGCTTTCCTAAAGCACAAAATCACAAATTCTTTCTTTTTGCACACAAGCACATGATTTTTCAAAAAATGGCATGCATGAATCATTTTCATCTTCCAAAAATCATAGTTTTTCTCATTGAAAATCAGAATTTTGACCTAGTTCTAGCACAAGGCAAGAACTCGCGTCTCATATTTTAAAAAATTTTTACTTCACTTTTGGCGAGAAAAAAAGTGAGTCATTCTCATATTTTTCACCAAACAAATTGCACATTGCATATTTTTAGCCTCATAAGGTTGTTCATGCATCTCAAAATCATTCAAAAAATCATTCAAAAAATCTCTAAAATTCGGGTCCCAAGCTCCTAAATCATTCAAAATTGGCCTCAAGCAAAAGCAATCGGAATTTGAGCCAAATAAGATTGCTTACCCCAACCGATCGCGGTTCAGTTGATTTCCAGTGCTCCCTTCTCCCTGTGGTAAAGCTCTTAGATGGAGGCGTAAAGGAAGTCATACTTCCTCTCCGTCCTCACGAGCTCCTTCCTCCTCCTTCTCGCGGCCGCCGAGATGTTTCTCCTCGCTTGCCTTGGTATGGGATTGCCCTCCGGATCCATTTCAAATCAAAGGGAAGCAAAGGGAATTGAAGAATTTTGAAGAAATTCTCTCCTTTCTCTCTCTCTTCCTCGGCAGTTCTTAGGCGGCAATAATGCCCAATGCCCGTTCAAACCTGTTTTAAATAATCTGGAAAAAACAGGTTTCTAGCCGTACGGCTTCTTTTTCTCCATCTCATGCGGGCGGCTTCATTCGCTCTGAGCAGAAATTACAATCCTGCCCCTGGAACTTCCACTTGGGCGTGCAATTTCCGTTATCTTTTAACCAAGATAACATCCTCTTCAGAAAATATCCCTTATCTCTTTAGCAATCAAGCTTTATTCCCAGTCGCCTCCGTTAATTCCGTTATAACGGGATAACACTAGGTGACATCCTCCAGTAATTGTCAAATCAGGTGACAGCCTCCGAATTGTCAAAATCTCAAGGATCCTAGACATCGTTCCTAACTATCTAGTGATGCTTGAACTACGATCAAGGCTTGATTCCTCCGGGATACGTAGGTAGCCTTTTATAAAAGGTCCAGCCATTCGACCACTTTGGTCACCCTGTTCCTTTGTCACTCCTCAGTGATAAAGCGCCCCATCATAAAAGTTCAAATATTCGACCACCTGGGTCACTCTAGCATATCCCCGGTAGGATCATTTGCTTGACCTCCTAGGTCATTTTCTCGGCAAGAGACCGGTTTCTCTTCTTCCTCCCCCGGCGGATCCTAATTCCGAACTACGGCTGGCTTGATTCCTCAGGGGATACGTAGGTAGCCTTCAGGTTCGGCCACTCGACCACCTTGGTCTCCCAATCCGTCTCGGCATTCGCCGGATCGGATCCTTTTCTATCGACAACCCCACTCGCCTTGCAAGTGACGTTGCCGAGGGCTTCTGTAAGTACCCAAATCGCTCATGCCTTAGGTTAATTTTCCCGACATTTCGGTAAATTTCCCGGTAATTCCCGGACCTTCCTAGTGTTAGGAAATGTCTGGAACAGTCAATTTAAAATTATGGCTGTAAGGAGCCTTCCTAATTAAGAAAACACGTTTTTCTTAATTAGGGAAGCTTCTAGAATGATGCCACCTTGCGTGGTTCTAGAATCTTTGAGTCATTGTGGATAATGCCGCACGGCCTCATTTGCAAAGAGCCTGCAGCCGCACGGCTTCATTAGCCTTACCCAGACTGCCTATAAATAGAGCCCTCCTCTACCCATTTCAACACACACAATATATGAGAAAAATACTCAGTCCACTCCCAGACGTGAAGAATCCCTTTGAAGGTTCAAGAAGGTGAAGAAGAAGCTCAAGAAGCCATCTCCCTCCTTGAAGGTCCAAGACCAACCTCCTCCAAGCTCCGTCCAAGGAATCGAAGAAAACGATTGGTAACCTCGCACGCCCTACCTTTGCATCCTAATTGCATTATAAATTGCTCATTGCATTGTCTTTATATTGCTTGGGACTTGGTAGCTTAAAGATCACATCTTTATAATCCCCTTCCCCCTTTGCATGCATTAAGACCTCATTTGTCATAAAAATGTAGTCTTTTTTCATAAAGGTGCATCCTTTGCACCTAAAATCCCTATTTTCCAATAAAAATGTTATCTTTATGCATCATTTGCATATAAAGATCAAATCTTTTTCAATAAAAATGCATCCTTTGCATCAAAACCCCCTTTTCAATGCATCATTTGCATAAAAATCAAATCTTTATGCATCATTTGCATAAAGATCATTTCTTTCAATCAAAAAGCATCATTTGTAACCTAAAAATGTCATCTTTTCATTAAAGATTCATTTTCATCATGCATTTCCCCTTTCCCCCAACCTTGGAACGGACCGGTGTAAAAGTTCTCATCTTTGCATCGTTCCTTCCATTAAGGTTCATGATTTCTTTAGGAAAAGGATAACCTTGAACCCTATATCTCCGATTATCGCTTAAGAATGAGTATGAAGCCTCTATACGAGCTCGGACCGTCTTAAAGCGTAGGATTGATGGGCTAAGGACATTCCTTCCTAAAGAACCTCATCTTTGACCCAAAGAGAGTCATTCTCTCGATCACGCAAGTCCCGAGGGTCCCGAGGTTTAAAATGCGATGATCATAAGTCATAAGATGAGGACGGGATCATAATCCCAAATACATAAATTCCCGAGGAATCCGGCGACAACCAACAAATGGTTTGTACGTCCTGAAGACAACTTGGGACATCCCCCTTTTTTTATTTTCAAACACATGCACACAAAGAAAGCACGCAAGCAAACACGATTAATGAAATCTAGGGAGACTTGCTCCGGCAAGGCACTTTGGGTGAACGCCAAACGTTCTTCCCAAGGGGTAACTTAACCTCCGAACCCATAAAACCTTTTTTTCAAAGTTTTGAGGTAATCAAAATGGCGTGGCGACTCCGTTTTTCAAATAACTCGGATGTCTTCAAACCCGCGTGAATTCCAATAAACAAAAATTTTGGGCACACATTCACACAATCCCACGTACCGGTATCACCGTTTTCAAAAAAAAAAAGCTTTTGAGGGTCAAGCTTCCGTCCCGGCTTTGAAAATCATTTTTGTGTGTGTGTTGATTTTTTTTGCACAGTTTTCATGTTGTTTTGGCCGCCTCGGAGAAAGTCAAAATTTTGGTATCGGAATAATGTCCCTAGCGTCGGAATTTCCGTGCTTACGTGCTTATGTGCTCATTAAAATTTTCAAAAAAAAAGTTCAAAAAAAAAGGATTTTCAAAAGAAAATTTCCAAAAATCATGCATCATATTTTTAAGACACATAAAAAAATCTCTATTTTACTCGGAAAAAGAATATAGGCTGCTTGCACACTACGCGCACGTGACCGTACACCGCACACTACGTCCTTAACAGGAAATCCTTGTCGCGGTCCCGTTTGGTCTTATTACGCCTCTCGGATGAGCACGGGACTACCCAAACATCCCATGGAGCCTCGTGTCGACCATGCACTTGTCAGTGACACACTTTGTCAGAGACCTGTTGGTTTTTAGTAAATTACGTGTCATGCCTGTCCGTGTATAGACCTTTCCTTTCAAGCCTTTGTCGGCATACCGACTCACATATCTTTCGGGTCCCTAATCGGTCGAAGTTTCGCCGGGTTTTCCGCCGCGAGACTTTGACCAAGATATTGGCCAGGCGCCTTGACTTCGGCCTCGGCGGCACAAATTATACACCGACTCCCAACATTGACACTTTGAGTCATCAAGGATTAATGACTATTCCATGCCTAATTACGGCTTAAGCGACGACAAGTCAAGATCAATTGTGGACGCTTATCGGTCAAATCATGCCGAAACTTTTGTCGAGCCCTCGGACATGATCTTGACTTTCGACGTCGGCTTTGTCCGTAATTTACATCGAATGCTCGTTAAGACTCGATTACCCTTGGACTTTTAGGATCGTTTTTCTTTCGGTCGGTGGGACCCGCTTGCCCTATAGGACCCTCGCCTGGGCATCCACCTGGGAGGTCGAAATACGGGTGGAATACGAGGGGCTTATAGACGTAGTAGCGGAGGCCCGGCGATCCGGGGAATCGAGTAGTTTGCGAAAAAGAAGAGCAATCTTTTCCAACCGATTAGGTTAATAAAACATGTTTTAAGTAAACGTGAACAAATAAGCGCATGTTGCATGAGCCTTGAAACACCTACCCTCCTTCCATTCCCAGAGACATCGAACCTTCATGTCCTTTTCCCGCGACTCCGCACAAAGCTTGGTTTCGGACACCGGTCACCGTTTGATCGGTTAGGAAGAGTCAGCGCGTCGTCGGCTTCGCTTCATTTGTTCCGACTCGGGTTTGAGAATGTACGCATCAGCCGGTAATGATGGGGATAACATCACTCCGCCTCCCGGGACCCCTCGGACGAGCAACGGTGGAATCGGTTAGCGTAACGTATGAGGTTACGGCAGAAGCACGGCTAAGCGGCCTTATGGAGGCTATTAAGAGTCACGGTCGGCCGCCGGCCTCAATCCGGATGGCACCTTCACCGTGGAAGAAGACGAGGATGCAAACCCCGAGCCTCCTCGGTCGCCCCGATTACACCGAGGATGCCGCCACCACACCTCCTATGGTGCCTACTACCGAGAACCCCACGCTTCCTCGGATTTTCCGGGTCGGCCCAGCTCCCCAACCACACGAGACCACCGGATCCATGCAGCCCGACAGCGGCCTGAAATCAGGTAGGGGCCGAAAATCGATACTGGGAATGTCTTCTCATGGTTGGGGCTATCTCTATCGCTTAATGCCACAGCTAATCTGGGATCCCTCCTCGATTCGGAACCGATCAATCCAGGACCCTCGCGCCCAGCTGTACCGCGGTTCGGAATGTCACTTGCGCAGGCAACTTGGTTCTGGGGCTGGAGCCACAGCGGTCGGGGAGCCTCACCCGGAACGGTACTAGTTCACCCGTGATTGCTTCCATCACACCTGAATCCATTTCCCCTCACTCAGAGACTTACGCTAGGATACCAAGCGCCTCCCATCCGGTGTCATCAGAATCACCCGGGATCCGCAGTACCCCGGGTTACACACGCTTCGCTTGCAAACGACCACGCAATTCCAACAATCCGGACGGCGGCAAGACTCCAAGCCTGCTTACGGGCCCCCGCTACTGGAAATCCAAGTTATCCAGAAGCCACATCGGAAGGCCGCCCCCACCTACTTTGCCGAGTTAGTAAAATCAAAGGCAAGCCGCAAGGTTCTATCCTTTTGCTCAGGCTCCTACTACATGCTCCCCAGGGTAACTCAGGCCCCCACCAGACGGGTTTTTCACCTACGTCCCCGGACCGGCCGTTCCCTCCACTTTGATCTCGCGCTCTCCAGTGGTAGCTCCTCTCTCTAGCTCAGCCACTAGCTAGTGAATGCCACTGGTTCCGCCACAAGACCCTCATCCGGCCTCTGGTTCATGGAACAACACAAGGAAATGAAAGCGCGGATCGCCGAATCGGCACGCTGTTAAGAAAGTACGCTCTTAGAGCCTCTTGCACTCCGGACTCATCATTGTTCCTCTCCCCCACAAATTCGTGCATGCCAAATGCGGATCTCTCTTTGATGGGGACTGCATGTCCCCCAAAACCCATTTGGACACATATACCTTGGCGATGAAAAGCCTTAAGGATGTACCAATCGGCGGTTGGTGACTATTTCGATCTATCCTTGAAGTCCGGTGCCTTAAAAATGGTTCTTAGTTTGAAACCCACGAAGCAGAACTCGTAGGCTACATGTGACCGTATCACCAATGCTTTTCCACGAGAGAAATATAAGGCCAACTTGGAATGGGAAACAAATAAGGTTGACCTACAAACAACGGTGCGGCGATCTGATGAGGAATTGTTGGGGACTTTTACAAGCGGTGGAATCGAAACTCACTGAAATGGCCATCCACTCCTTCCGAAGAGAGAACAAGCTGGACATCTTCCGAGTCATGCTTGAAACCACATCGAGAGCCTCCCTCGGTCGCTTCCCATACTCGAGACTTGCGGGCCATGGTTAACTACTTTTTGACTAAGTTTGAAAAGGCCTACAATGTCCCGGCAAGCCATTCTTCCACTTGTTTCTACTGGTCTCCAGACTCCTCCTGCAAACAACGCTGCCCTACTCACCGCAAGGCGAAGAAACGATTAACTATGCAGGAGACGGGGAATGTAATAACACGACTCCTTTTGCTCCGGGGAAACCGGCAGGAGCCCGGACCGCGGGTCATAAATCTCGAAAAACTTTGGAATGCCACAGAATGACATCTTTAGGGGCTGGTGAAAAGAAGGCTTGCTGCGGCCTTTGGAGAATTTCCAGCCCCGAAGTACGAATGCTCAGTGGATACTACAAATCATTGTGCCTTTCATCGAAGCTCACGGACATCGGCGGCATTGTGAAACTGCCTTTACTGCTGAAAAGGCAATTCGGGGGCTAATAGAGCAAGGAAAATTGGAAGGCCGAGGGCCCAAACACGGTCGAAAATCCCAGTTTTGCCACGGAACCATAATCGGAATTGAATATGATTGAATGCGGAGAATCTTCACACGCCCGGGAAGATCTTGATGAAGGTCCCCCAAATACCCGTGGCCAACCTCGTCGAGGATCTGAATTCGGATTCCCCTCGGCCTCGAGGATATCGAACGAATCAACCCATCTTGGTCTCATGTCGGAGACTCCTTGCAAGAATACGAGGCCCGCTATTTTCGGGTGAAGGGAAGGCCGATACCGAAGAAGCTGAACATTTGTTCCGCTCAGAACATGAAAGAACTATTTATACAGATGGTTAGAGCAGTCAAGAAAGATTGAGCAAGAAAGTTTCCGTGAGCACCGTCTTGGGGCTTATCGGCAAAGTAGAAGAGCATGCGGAGCTAGTACACTTCTGCAAATTGGCTTTGGGAGAGCCGAATATGATCCAGAGAAACGGTGAAGAATCGGAAGAGGAGGATTCCTTCTATATCTACACGGTGTCAAATACGTGCCACCCCTCTCACTCTTCCCCGCAATTTACGGGAGGAGAAGGCTGAATCGCGATTACCATCACTTAGGGAATGGGAAGCATATGACAACTTTTGCGGTTGCACGCACCCTCTTCCCCCAGCGGGTTTGACCGGCTCCTCTCTCGGCGAAATCCCGGTAGTATGGGAAGAAGATTAGGCGGCAAGCGATGACGATGATGATGACGAGTGAAGAGTCAGCGAGGCCCCGGATCCGGAAACAATGCGGAACGATCATGCGAGAAATGAGCCCGTGGGAGCCGGGCACAATGGTTGGTTATCGGCAAGCGATGAAGGACCGAAGAAATGCGGATCGAGATACCAATAGACAGGACCCTACGAGGTGTCACTTGTAAGATGCATTTGTGGCCAATGCCGGATACTCCAGAGGATGAGGGCAAGCACGCGCCCGGATGTACATATCCGAAATCCTAGAACACAACGTTCCTTATAAGAATCTTTGGTGAATGGAGAGGGTTTATTGAAGGTGTCGAAAATGGAGGGTTTCGATAGTCGAAGATGAAGAATTCGTAAACGTTATCGGATCTTTTTCTTCTTTCCCACGAACGGATGGCGTAACAATAAGGGTCCATGGTTAGATCAAATGCACACCCGAAAAGGGTTATCGATACGAGCGTCTCCCCGGTGGCCTTCGCCACTATGAGTCAGCGTAGCGCCTTTCTAATTGCTTTACGGGGCCAATGATGGACCCGGGTGCTCCTTATTTGAGCCTGAGATCTATCGAAGGCCAGCTACCTCCAAGCTCCGAAGGAACGTTGCCTATCCTTCACATTAGGCGCCCCTGCACCACTAAGGCGAAAGAAAAAGGATATACGATGAGATGGAGGCGATAGGCGCGGCTGCGTAGGCCGTCCAAGGATGAAATTGAAAAGCATAGAGAGATCAGGAAACAATAGCAACTCTTGTTGCATGATAACAATGAGCAAGGCCGGCCATGAGGGTGAATCGGAGGACGCCCACAGCTGCGTGGGCCGTCCGAGGGAGCAGCAGCATGACCCCGGGACTCCAAGGGCGTAGCAGGAAGCGATTATAAGGAGCCGCCCAGGAAGAAGCCGGTCTGACTCAGCTCGGCCCACTTTACCCGTTGCCGGGCTCCGCCCAGGCTGATGGCCGTAGTAAAAGGGCTCCCCCGTTGACCACAGCGACCTTGAAGAAATCCAGTCAAAGAAACAAGCGGGGAGGAAGTTAATACGGTACGGCCCAGTGCGAGCGAGATTTTCCAAAAGGAAATCCCAAGAGCGAGATAAGAAGGCCTTGGGGCCAAGCACGAAAAGAAGATGTCCGCCGCCTATGCTAAGGCGGCTGAAACTCCAGGACCACGAAAAAGAGGATCCCGTGCTCACCCAGTTGAAGCAAACACGAGGCCAACATTTCCCTCTGGTCTCTACTCACTTCGTCTCTTATCCCATGCATTATTTGGAAGAAAGCACAGCTCGCGCTCTCGTACTTTATTGATGCTACTCCCGATGATGTGTTACGGTGATTGGGAAACATCCGCTGCGGGGGAACATAATCACTTTCCACAGATCTCGACCTCCCTCGATTTAGAGTGATCATAATGAGCCTCTCTTCATCACGATCCGGTTTGGATGAAGGCAGCCTCCCTCGGGTCCTGGTTGATAATAGGTCCGGAATGAACATTCTTCCAGCAAAGATGCGCTGAGCTTGCTTGATGCTCAAGACTACGAGACTTGAAGCCTTCTTCTCTCACGATTAGCTTACGACTCAACATCCCGGCAGGAGTCCTCGGAGTTGCTACTTTAGACCTCTGGTTTGGACGAGAAATTGATGCAGTGGAATTCCGGGTTATCGACATCCCGATTACTTTCCGTGCCTGTTGAAGACCTTGGCTGCACCCGAGTCGAGGGTCGCCTCGGCCTCCACCGGTGTGTGAAATTCATCTCGAATAGAGATCGACGACCATTTACGGGGATTTAGTCACTTTAGAGAGCACAGATACGGGCGGAATACCTATTCGGAAATCAAACATGACGAGGAAGGTCACGTGCTTGCGGGCTTCGCGGTCGGGCCTCCCGAGGCCCGAGTGTGCAACATAGATCGACGATTAAACAAAGGGATAAAAATCCCACCGGTCTTGAAAATGATGAGAAAAAATGAGGGTTTATCTACGGCCTCGATGCAGGGGAAGCGCCAAACAAGGAACTTTCAAACTCATCGAAGTGAAAGAGACGAGAATACTCGCCACGGCACGGGATATGAGGCACTCCCCGGTGGGCAACTATGCAAAGGAAAGAGATTTGAAGGGCTGCCCACAGGGGAAAGATCCGGTTGGCAAACCACTAAATCTCTCCCCTTCGATCCTAATGTTGGGCGACTACTTTGTAAAGGGTCCCACACAACCAGCCGAAACATCACAGAGCCCAGCTCCTACGGAAGGATGGCTAAAAGGCTACGGGATAGCCTCCCGACAAGTTTAGAAGGAACGAGAGCTAACACGGTCCCAGTAGAATGTTCCTGAGACCTACCCAAGATACACAGGGCTACATTTACCATGAAGAGTGAGTATACCTTCGGGCGTGCACGACACATTGGAACAGGTTCGAAAGAAGCTCACAACCACTTATTCCCTCTTACGCCGGGGAAGATCCGAAACACGAATTCGGTGGCAGTGCCAAAAGCTAAGGCCACGGAATTTCCCACTCGAATGATTGGGATGAATTACGGTTATGCGGCAATTGTTCGAAGAAGAAGTCAGTGCAGGATTTGATTGATCTCGGCTCGGTCAAGAGATGATAGCGACAGATTGAGAAAAGGAAAACAAAAGCAGCCACGGTTCCGAGTCGCTATGAGGCCTGGCTGGCAATAAAGCCAAGCTAAAAGAATTAAGGGAAACTCTCTCGGGCCGTCGCGACTAAGGAGGAAATGATCACGAAGCTTGGTTAATTGGTGCCCGTCCCTTTGTGTCAATCTAGGACAAGTCCTCCCGATCTCTGCTGTTAAGATCGAGTCTACACAAGGTCGTCCAGATGGCCTTACGCACAGAAGACCTACGAGTGCAGCAGCAAGCCTTTGTATTCCACTTTTTCGTTTTGATGAAATGACGAACCTTTGCGAGTATCCCTTGATTGCCACTTTAACCAATGATGAATTAATTAATAAAAAAAATTTAATAATGAATTCCCATTAGATAAGAAAGCGGAACACATTAAACAAAAAAAAATCAAACAACAAAAAAAAATCTTTAAGCGAGGTTGTGTCCAGGAAGAGGAAGAATCGAGGCCCAAGCTGCCAGAAGAGATTTTGACGAGTGTGAATTTGGGAGGCTAGCGGAAGAGCTACTAAAAGAGACCTTGATTGGTCATTTCTTCGAAGGAAGTGGAAAGGATGCTCTGCAAAAATCCTACAAAATCCTCTGATTCAAAGAAAGTTGCCCTCTTCATCAAAGAAAACATCATGTCTTGGAAATCACGGGTTGCCAGGTCGAAATCCATTTCGAGATAATGGATCCCACTTCGAAGGGAATGTGGCCAAGTTCTTTGGCGGAATTAGAATAACAATCCGTCCGCGAAGTCATCTCACTACGGGCTAGGCCCCGACCAGCGGGCCGTCGAAAGCGGACAAACAGAGACTACTGGAAAATATCATCCCAGGAAAATGGGCATCCCGAGGCGAGAGAGATTGTGCAGCCCGAGAGTTACACCTAGCACTGCGGGAGCTACTGAGAACATCGGTCGGAACGGCAAGCTGAGGAAAACACCTGGTTTGCCTCTCACATACGGAGATGGAAGGCGCAGGTACTCCCAGTCGAGAAATTTGAAATGCCCTCGCTCAGGTATCTTCAGCTGGCTGGAAAGCCCGGATCAACGAGGTCGAATGGCTCCCGAGTCGCCATGATGACCCATTGGCCCTACTAGGCGAGCAGCCGATTGAAGGCAGCATGGAACACATCCAGGGCCTACCCGAGAAGAATGGCCCGAGCCTTCGACAAGAAAGTAAAGCATCGGGAGATCCGAGAAGGTGATCTCGTTCTAAAAGAAAGAAAAGCCCCGGTCAAGTATCAACCCGTCTCGGCCCAAATGGGAGCTGTATGGGTCGGGCCATATGTCGTCCGAGAAGATCTTCTCACGGAGGAGCCATGCGAGAGACTTCCTTGGCGGACCTCGCCAGGGAATCACCTTTGTACACCCGGTGAATGGTGACAAGTAGCTAGCGCAGATACTACAGCGTAAAAAAAAAAAACAAAAAAAAAAAAAAAACAAAAAAAAAAACAACAAAAAAAAGAGTGCTAAAAGAGTAATACCCAACTAGGTTAGAAACCCGAAAAGGGCGGCCTAGGTAAAAAACGGGGTTGCTTACCAAAAACAAAGCAAAAAAAACAAAAAAAGAGTGCTAAAGAGGTAATACCCGACTAGGTTAGAAACCGAAAAGAGACGGCCTAGGTAAAAAACGGGGTTGCACCAAAAAAACAAAAAAAAACAAAGAGTTCACCCGAGGTTGAACTACGAGACTTGAAGGCTCCTCGAAATGAGGAACGTAGGCGGCGGAAGGAAGCGGTTCGGTCTAAAGCACTGAGAATAAAGAAGCCATCACTTTGGCATCGATACAATTGATCGAGACCGTAGAAAGCGTCTGCTCGAAAAACTCTAAAGCAATTCAAATATTCATTACAAGTTAAAAAGCTCTTTGATGAGTCTAAGCCGATTCATTCCTACACCAATGGCGTGACTGCTTTAAAAGAAAACTAAGATATGTAATCAAACTAATGTAGTACATCAGTGTGGCAAAAGAAAGGGATACTTGGAAACCTCAAGGAGTCACTCAAAAACCCGCTCAAATCTTGGCCTCTCCCTTCTTCTTCCCCCTCCCAGGAGTCTTTCTCTGTACGAGCCTAGGAAAAATGTCGGTATTCCTCTCTACGAAGCTGCGAGGTATAGGAACAGGGGTCTGGCAAACCGGCCTCTGTCGGGGCCTTAGTAGCCATACTAGCGTCATCCCTCATCTCACAGTAACCTAATTTGGCCCGGTAACCATAGGAGCCCTCTCTCTCCTGTCTCTTGACGTAAGCCTCATGTCGGTCACGGCGTCTCGGCACGCTCTGTCAAGCGAGGATTGGCCCTCGCCTCGGCCCTCACTCCTCTCGAAGCTTGATCGCGAGAGTCCTCCCGCGCCCATGGCATGTGGCCTCCACGCCGTCTCAAAATAGCCACTGAGTCTCTCCCGGATGCCCCTACGTGCAATCCGAACACGAAGTGGTCGAAGAACACCGGTCTCGGGACGCTGAGAATGACCCGAGGAGGAAAGGCATCATACCTCCATGCTCGGGAAAGAAATGGAAACACCGAGGATCATCCATGGAAGCAGGGAGCCACCACCACAGGTGGCTATATCCATCGAAAACCCTCGAAAGGAACCTGGCTTTCCAAGCCCAGCTGTCTCGGGACCGGAGTCGGAATGTAGAAAGCTGGGTGAGAAAGCCCGGAAGCATAACCACACAGGACCCGTCTGAGAAGCACTCTGCTTAGTCTCCACCACTTGCCAATAGAGGCACCAACCTGCATACGATATCTTGAGTCCCCGGCGACCCGCCCGTCAGCGCTCCCACGAGCCACGATCATCAAAATCTTTACATTGACACCTCTCCTGGCCCGAAAGTCCAGAGGCACGATCATATCGAGAGGTTTCCCGAAGAACCCCCAAAGCGCTCCATCGGCCGCGGGAGTCAAGAGCAGGCTGCCCCCCGTGCATGTACCGCCGTCCAGGTAGCTAATCTGTCGAGAAGCATGAAAAGAAGTCTCCCCAAAGAATGAAAGGAACGACATCTGCGCCGGGCGGCAGATGAAGCAGCGACGACATCCGGCGAGAGATCGATGGCAAATCCCGAAGGAATAGACCATGAACAGGGTGCCCAGACATACAAAGTGCAAAGGCATCCCAATAGGCATCATCCACCGAGCCTAGGCCCCTAAATGCATCCGGGGAAGGCCACGGAAATATCGAAATGATCGGGGACCGCGGATGCATACCTTGCGCTTCCTCAGAAGGGAAAAAGATGAAGGAGGGCGCACGATCTGTCGGCAAAAAGAAGCCCCTCGGGCGAAAGGGGACCAGCTATCTCTTCCACCTCCCAGGACCTCGAAGCAAGGCCCGAAAATTCTTCGACGGTCAGGAACAATCTCGTTGAAGGAAAGGCAAAAGACATGCCTTCTAGTATCCCAAAAACGAAGAAGAAGCTCTTAAGAGGTCATAATCCGGAACCAATTCTTTGAGAGACCACCAGCGCTCGTACCTTGTACCTTTCTTCAAAGAATGATCTTCTCTCATGCATGATCTCCCTACACCACTCCTTGAACTTGTTCAAAGAACAACATTTGCCTTTCTTTGGACAATTTTGGAGGAGCTTTTTGGCCATTTCCATTAGGTTTTCTCTCTTTCTCCTAGAAAATAGGTGTTTGAAGTTACGGAGGTTGGAAGAGGATATTTGAATTTGAAATAAAGCAAGACCAGGATTGCTGAAGCAAAATTAAAGGACAATGCTTGGAAGGCTTGAGTCCCCTATCCGCGCGGATCACAAGTGTCCATTTACATCGAAAAATCTTTACAGCAGTCCAAAGGCTGCTACACGAAAAGAGGAATATTAGTCACGGTTGCTTTCCGGAAACCCGGTGCAAAAAAACTCTCCCCGAAGCCAGTCCATATACTTCACGGAAACACCACGCAAAAAAAAAAAAACAAGGCTCATGCGGCAACTGTCTTGCATTCATATTCCCTGCGTGCATTACATAAAATAAAATCCTAGAATTATTACATTCCAAAAAAAAAAAAAAAGGAGTGTGCATAAAAAAAAAAAAAAAAAACATTCATAAAATAAAATCCTAAGAGAGTGTGCAAAAAAAAAACAAACAAACATAAATAAAATCCTAAATTATTACATCAAAAAAAAAAATGTGCATAATCTGTACAAATCTAAATCTCAAAAAAAAAAATAAAAAATCTGATCGGAGTCTCCAGGCGCCCAGTGTCTCCCCTCGAAGCCCCTCTTGCGACTCGGGCCCGCCTCGTCGGGAGCCACAGAAAGTCTCGGGCTCGAGAATCGTCCTCATGTCTCCCGAGGAAAAAAAGAGGCTCAAGTCGGGACCCAACGGCCGGCACACTACGATAGGGTAAAGCCCGAGATCCACAGAAGAAATCGTATCCGAAGGTGAAGGCGTCGGACTCCACTCAGCACGTATCTGAAAAGGCAAACCAGCCATCTGCGCCGAACGTGTCCACTGCCCGTGTGGATCCCCTAGAATAGACATGATCCGAAGCGATGCTGCGCGATGATCAATGAGAAGGAGACAAGGAGTCTACGGAAGAAGTCTCCCAGGCCCGAATAGGAGAAGCCTCACGTCGACGAGGCGCCGGCGTAGTGGTCGCCTTGCTCCTAGCACTGAGGAGCCCCGCCAAGCGACCATCCTCCTGATGAATCTCTTGGCCACGATCAGCAGCCGTCGGCTTCTCGACGACCACCTCCAGCTTGCACAAAAGCAAAAGCGTCAAGAAAAAAAAAGTGATGCTAAAGATGATGAAACAAAAGAAAAGAAAAAGAAGGGGAAAAAGAGTGAAGCCGTACCTTAAATACCGGACGAGCAGGAAGCTCGTGGGCAGCCGCTCGGGGTGCGAGGATCTGCACCACCAGTCGGACCCCGTCCACGGATATAGGAAAAATCCGTCCAGAAGTGCAGCGGGATCAGCCCCTCACATCCCGGAACTGAGGCATCCTCGGCCTCCTGCGAGGCCCGAACGTCGCATATGGCTCAATCGCCACGAAATTCAGAAGTCTTGCGACACCTTTCGGTAATCATCCCCAGTCAGCGGGCCAGATCGCTCGGAGTGCGTCATATCGAGCGGGAGGCTCCATAGGTGTCCTCAGGCGAGGATTCACGCCATGCTGGCGCGTGCGCCTCTACTCCCCGAGATAATAGGCCATATGAGTCAGACCCATCAGATCTCATTGCCTTCATCAGAGATCTCTTTGGCCTTCCCCTTAATTTCGGTGTATTACCTCGAAAGCGATCCCAGGGAAGAATATCATCCCCTAAATGCAATGCCTCAAGCCTCCCTAAGATCGAAGGAAAGCCCAATCCCAGCGTACACCGAGAGTCGTACGCCCTACTGGAGCACTGCTCTTCTCCCAGGGCATGCTTCGGAGCCGGGCGTGCATGGCCAGGATGCGCTAACATTACTCATGCCTTGCCGCCACAGTGACGTGGAAACTCCAACGCCACGGCCTGCGAAAGGTAAAAATCCAATCAATCCGAGTGCAAATAAAAGTGCGTGCTTTCGAGGAAAGAGGAAAGCAAAAGAGAGCTTATACCTCCGGGAGCGAATTCAGAAAGCGGTACAAAAAGGAACTCACGACCTTCGGTATATCTATCAGAGCGAAATAATGCGACTCGGCCCGGCCGGCCTCTCCCCGGGAAATATCTCCAACCGTCTCCATGTCCTCCAAGACCTCAAAGCCAAGGCAAAGGCTGCTCGTCCCTCGGCATGCCCAGAGCGTGCTCGAAAGGTAAACCACAAGAAGGCCCTGGCAATCGATCGGCGCCTATCCTCTCCTCCCGACCTCATAACTCGCTATGGTCTCACGATCTTGCGGTAGACCACGGCATACTCCATCCCCATCCCCTTTTTGGGAATAGGGAAAATCCCGAGAAGAGCACAACGGATCGGCATCGGCGTAGCCATCGTCCGCCACTCAATGCTGCGTCCATTAAAGAATAGGCCGGCCGTAATCGCGGCATAGTCGGAGCGTAGCGCAGCCTCGCCCCGGAAGAAGTGGAAAGGTGTGGGTCGCGTCCCACCGGTCTTTGCGCTTGAGCAAACATCAAGCCCTTGCTCTTAGGGAACTTGACCGGTCCTCGGGCACTCGACAAACTCCCAAAGCCCCGTCTCGACAACGATCTGTCTCGGACTCGGCAAAGCTTCTCGGCCCGCATCCGGAAGCCGGTCCCACAAGTCAATCACAGACTCCACCGATCCTCGAGTCTTCATCTTGTTCAGCTGCTCCGTCACAAGCGAGTTGTCCATACTGTAAAAAAAAAAAAAAGAGAAAATGTCAAAAAAATTTTGCATTTGCATTTACATTAAAAAAAAAAAAAAAAAAAAAAAAAAAATTCGGCGGCATAACGGCATCTGATGAGCATAGCCCCATTTTTCTCGCATGAAATAAAACAATTTTCAGCAAGTCCCAATGCATTCATCAAAAAAAAAAAAAAAAGGATGCATTCCTACGGAAGTAAAAACTCCGTCCCATTTTCAACAAAAAAAATGCATACATGCATATCATGCAACGGGAGGAAAAATCCGTCCCACTTTTCAAAAAAAAAAAATCCTAAACATACATACATCTTATATTGACAAAATGCCCATTCTTTCCAAACAAAATGCATGCATTGCATCATCATTCATCAATATCAAAATTCAATTTCAAAAAAAAAAATCATCATCAAGAATATGCAAAATTCAATTTCAAAAAAAAAAGAAATCACAATTCTTCGAATTTTCACATGTAATTTTCGAATTGAAAAAAAAAATGTGGCAAAAATGCCAATTCTTTTTCCAAGCAAAATGCACATTTTGGGTTACTCATATACTCATTACAACATGCAAAGCATCAAAATCAAGAACATCAATCATTCGAATTTTCAAAAAAAAAAAATTCAAAAATCACCCAAAAATTTTCAAACAAGAAATCAACAAAGGGATCAAAGGGTTTCAAAGTATACCGTTCGGAGATGCGGATCCGAAGCCCAATGTTGCCAAGCATCGGGATAATGCTCCTCCTAACAGGATTACGAAGGGTTGTAATGCCTCCTCATCCGGACGAGCTCCAATCGCCTCTCCGCTATGGGACCACGCCCTTGGCCTTGAAAAGCGCCTTCCCCGTGTTCCATTGCTCGAAAAATCAAGAAAATCGGACGAATTTTAAAGCTTCTAGGGCCAAAAATGGCTGTTCTCCTCGGTTTTTTCTCCCTCTCTCTCGTCTGTTTTCAAAAAATTGGACTGAGGAAGAAGAAGGGCGTTGGCCCCATTAATACCACGACTTTCCATTCTGCCAGCGGATAGAGATTGTGAAGTCAAAATGACCCTTTGCCTTAAAATTTCCAGGGACTACGCAATTCGGTCCCCGACTTGGCGAGTTAACGAAGATAACCAAAGTCGGCCCCTTGTCAAAAAAAATCTTCCCGGCAGTCGAAGCGTAAGACCGAGTGCCAGGAAAGATAACGAGATCCCGTATCTTTCATCAAAATCACCCGGCGATCGAAGCGCGTAAGAGCAGTGCCCCAGAGAAAGATAACGAGATCCCGTATCTTTCATCAGAAATAAATCCGGCGATCGAAGCGTAAGGCAGAGTGACCCGAGAAAGATAACGAGATCAGGTATCTTTCATCAAAAATCATCGGCGGTCAAACGTAAAGAGGCCAAGGTGCCACGAGAAAGATACTTGAGATCCGTATCTTTCATGAAATCTACCCCGTGATCAAGCGTAAGACGCCGAGTGCCCACAGAAAGATAACGAGATCCGTATCTTTCATCAAAATCTACCCCCGGCGATCGAGCGTAAGGCCGAGTGCCAGAAAGATAACGAGATCCGTATCTTTCATCAAAAATTACCCCGTGATCGAGCGTAAGACCGGAGTGCCCTGAGAAAGATAACTTGAGATCCTAGGTATCTTTCATCAAAATTACCCCCGGCGATCAAGCGTAAGGCAAGGTGCCGGAGAAAGATAACGAGATCCAGTATCTTTCATCAAAATTGCCCGGCCCGATCAAGCGTAAGACCGAGTGCCACGAGAAAGATAACGAGATCCGTGTATCTTTCATCAAAATTACCCCGGTGATTCAAGCGTAAGGCCAAGGTGCCCTGAGAAAGATAAGCTTGAGATCCGTATCTTTCATCAAAATTACCCGGCGGTCAAGCGTAAGACCGAGTGCCGAGAAAGATAATGAGATCCGAAGTATCTTTCATCAAAATCTTACCGGTGGTCAAGCGTAAGGCCAAGGTGCCGAGAAAGATAACGAGATCCCGTATCTTTCATCAAAATTACCCCGGCGATCGAAGCGTAAGGACCGAGTGCCTCGAGAAAGATAACGAGATCCCGTATCTTTCATCAAAATTACCGGCGGTCAAACGTGAAGGCCAGAGTGCCCCGAGAAAGATAACGAGATCCCGTATCTTTCATCAAAATTACCCCGTGATCGAAACGTAAGACGAGTGCCCAGAGAAAGATAACGAGATCCGTATCTTTCATCAAAATTACCCCGGTGAGTCAAACGTAAGACCGAGTGCCGAGAGAAAGATAACGAGATCTCGTATCTTTCATCAAAATCAATCTCCCGGCGATCGAAGCGTAAGACCGAGTGCCGCGAGAAGATAACGAGATCCATTATCTTTCATCAAAATCAATCATCAAAGCGTAAGACGAGTGCCACGAGAAAGAATAAGATCCGTATCTTTCATCAAAAATCACCCCAGCGGTCAACGTAACCGATTCCCAGGTACGAGATCCCGATTTTCATCCAATGAGGCTAGTCAACGAAATCCCTGACAAAGTTAACGGAATCCGTATCCCATTACCCCGGCATTGATCGAGTGCCCCGAGAATCTCGAGTAGTACTCGAACTACGAAAAGGGCTTGATTCCCAGCTAGGGATCGTAGGTAGCCTATTAGAGTCCAGCCCTCGGCCAAAGCGGTGCTTTCATCCTTCGGCGGCGGATGAGGTCCACAGAAAGGCCATTTCAAATCAAGGTTAAGGCACCTAAAGGCCGTCATCATCAAGGTCGTATCTTCATCAAAAAAGCCATCTCGAGGTTCGAGGCACGTAAAACGCCCATCGAGTCAGAGGCACCTAAAAAGCCATCTTAAGTTTGAGGCACCTAAGACGCTATCGGCTAGAAGCGATAAATGATCATCCCGGCGAGAGACCGAAAATGGTCATTATCCCCGGCGGAGCGGATAGCCATCGGACGAAAATGGTCATCTCTTATCCCACGGAGTTTCTTTCCGGTAAGCATTTGCAGGCTGCTCATCGGAGTTGAGCACCTAAAGCCGCCGGGGTCAGACTCGAACTACGAAAGGGCTTGATTCCCAGCTAGGGATACGTAGGTAGCCTATCATTAGGTCCGGCCCCTCGACCAAAATGGTCACCCTCTCCTTCGGCGGCGGACAAAGTCCCTTTGAAAGGCCATTTCAAATTAAGGTCAGAGGCACCTAAAAAGCCGTCATCATCATCAAGGTCCGAGGCACCTAAAAAAGCCATCTTGAGTTCGAGGCACCTAAACGCCATCTCGAGTTCGAGGCACCTAAAACGCCATCTCGAGGTTCGAGGCACCTAAAACGCCATCTCGAGGTTCGAGGCACCTAAAACGCCATCTTCAAGGTTCGAGGCCCCTAAGACGCTATCACTAGAAGGCGATAAATCGCAATCATCCCCAGCGAGAGACCAAGAAAATGGTCATTCTATCCCAGTAGAGGCGGATAGCCATCGAGGCCAAAAATGGTCATCTCTTTATCCCAGCATGAGTTTCTCTCCGAAGGCAAGTTTGCAGAACTCGCTCCATCGGGTTCGAGGCACCTAAAACGCCATCATCTCCGGGGGTCGAAGACCCGAACTACGGCGGCTTGATTCCCACTCGGGATACGTAGGTAGCTATCGCTAGGTTCGACCACCCGATCACTCGATCATCCGCCAAATATGGAGCCTTACTCTTATCGACGACCACACTTCCTTGAAAGCGCCGTCGCAGGGGCTACTGTAAGTGCTCCAATTTGAGCTTGTTAGAATTTTCGTTAGAAAATTAACGAAAGTTATAACATTTCTAACAATTCCTAACTATCCTAACATTTCTAACAAAGTGAGGGTAAAATGGGCATTGTTATTTAAGGTTAAACCTTAAAAAGAATCTTAAAAGAAAAAAAAAGAAGAAAACCAAATATAGCAATCTTTGGAAACAAAAAGCTATTGCCCTAATTTGAATTTCAAAAAGAAATATTCTTCTTGTCCAAAGTGGGTGCATTTAATGAACGATTACCAGCTGCCTGGACTCATCAGGATACGTTTGCTATTTGAGAGGGCTATAAATTGAGCCCTCCGGTCACACAAAAATAAAAAGGAAGAACACAATTGCACCGAACCTCTGGCGAAATATAGAGAGAAAGCGGTGAGAATTCTTCAAGAATTGTCACCTTTTTCTCTCAATCTTTCCCAACTCATATTCATCCACTCACTCTCATATTAAATCCCTAAACACTCATACACTCAAGCCAAACACTCAAGAACACAAGGAAGATTGGTAAACCCTCCTCTTCCTAACCTAAATCTCATCCATGCATGCATCTTCAAACTACAAAATGTAGTTCTTTCATCTTCTTGCTCTAGATCTAAGAAGATCACCATGGAAGACCATCTCCATGGATGATCTTCTACAAAGATCAACATTATTTTTAAAGCTTTTCTTGCTTACTTGCAAAAATGCACTTTCAAAACCCTAAAAAACCATTTTCCAAGCACTAAATCTTGATTTCAAAGGGTAAAATCCCCTCCCCAAGCAAATGAAATGCTTAGTCCTAATGTACCCCAAGGATGGTTTGGTATAGTTGATTCACCACTAAAATGTCTAGTGATCACTAACCAAAACCTAGGGAAATGGGGACAAGCATGGATGCAAAACCCCCCTTAAAATCATCTTTTCTTTCTTGAGAAGTTGCTGTCCAGTAGCAATTTTCTCAGACCTCAGTCCATGGTCTTAATTTTTGGACACAGATGAACTTGGAATTTGGTGTTGACTACAAAATACTTTTTGTAGACAACATCCAGAGCTTTCCAGACATATTTTTACCTTATTTTTTGGGTGAGTAAAACTCCTCTTTTCAAATTTTCTTTCAGAGGCTAGTTCATCAGCTTCTGGGAATCCAGATCTCATATCTGAGGTTTCCAGAAGGTTTTGACCCCTCAAATCTTCTCCAAAATGGAAAATTCCTTCGCAAAAACTTTATTTAAGGTGTCTAGAACAACTTTCATTCTCTGAGTTTATCCAGATTATGAAGTTTTAAGACCCTTGAATCCCTTTTAAAATCAAAGGTTCACTGCCTTTTTCATTCTGGCAGAAATGGCTCTCAACTTCAAAAGGTCTTTTGAGTACCAAATCTCAATCCAAAAATCTTCCAAAAAATCATGGGATCAGTTTAAAGTCTTAAAAAGATATCCCAATTTTTACTTTTCTGAGTTTCAACTTATTTTGGCCAAAACACACACACACACACACACACACACAAATGATTTTCAGCTTGGAAGACTCGTTTTACGAGGCGCGTCGGAGTGCACACTAACGTCCTTCCCGGCGCGTAACATGACCTCCGAACCTAAATCTCTGATCTCGGGCTTTTTTCAAAGTTTTGGCCCTCAAAATTAAAATGGCGTGGCGACTCCGTTTTTTTCGGTTTTATTTGGTTTTTCAAAGAAACGCAAAAATCGAATTTTTCCCGCGAAAAAGGCAACATATCATCACAAATATGTGCCGTGTTTTGTGACGGGTTATATGTGCTTTTGTTTTATATTAAGTACTGTGATTGACGTACCTTTGCTGTGTTTACCTGCAGGAGGCGGGGCTTATGGCCGGGAAGGCCAAGAGGATGAAGACTCGGGGATCGCTCGAGGCATCGTTGGCTAATGGCGGCGGATGCACGATATTTCCGTGGGACGGTAGGCCGAGTCCCAGGAGGTGGTCTACGCTTCGCTGGGGGTGTTCGTCGAGAACACTGGTGGAGTGTCGACACGAGGAAGAACAAGAGCGTCTTCCTTGGCCTTTACGAGTGCGGTGGGATACCACCCGCACCTTCCATCCGAGTGAGGGAGAGGTGACGGTGACGCCGACCGACTTTCTTTGCTGCGATTACGGGCTTTCCTTCAAAGGAGGGCCGGTGCGGTGGAGGGATATGATAGGCGATGATGTGTTGGCCGACTGGGCTTTGAGCCTCGTCCTCGCGAGGGCACAGGCATGTTGTATAGTGACGTGGAGGCTGAAGATTACGGCCGGCGTGGGGCCTACATCCGGGGTACCGGCCGGGTGGCAATGAGCGGGCAGGTTAGCGCGCTCCTTTTGTGGTATGCCTTTGTCAGAGACTTTGTTCTCGAACCACGCGGCTGCGGCTCCATTTGCTCTGTTGGAAGCTTGAGCGATCTGGATAGAGTTTGTGACATCGCTTGGGGCGAGGCGGAGGCTTGGTGAGCTCTACTTCTCCTTGGACCGGTTTAGCCAGGGGTGTGGCAGATTCGTTGGCACATTTTGACTTTCCTTTGGAGGTATGAGTTCATTCTTTGTCTTTTGATTTAGCAACTTGTCGTTTCTCCGTTTTCTTTTACTTGAGCCCTTTCTGTTTTTGTCACGATTGTGGTTTTATGAGGTTTTCGGTGTTTCCCGTGGGATAGAGATCACAGGGGTACATTCTTTGCGTACCACTGCTATCTTTGAGGTGGGCTCTACGGCGAGGAAGAGGAGGACCGGCGGGGAAGCTCACCATCGCCTACGGGGATGTCTTTGGAGAGGCTGGAGCGGGAGTAGCCGGAGGGGTTCGTTTTGTTCCGTGGGCTCGGTATGAGGGATGAGTTTGAGGGCTCAGAGGTGACGGCACGGCGGAAGATGCTTTGCGGGGCTTGACTGCGACGTCATGTACACAGGAGAGCGGGTCTTGGCGGCATGGCCCGGTGTGCTTCCGTGGCTCAGAGGACCCTCCCTTTGGGATGCTTGATTCCGGGACATGGACGTGCTCGATTTCGAGAGGTACCTTGGCGGTGTCGGCGTAGGAGTTCATCTTGTATGGAGAGGAGTACGGGGCCTTCGTGAGGAGGAAGGCGAGGACGCCGCAGTGCTTGGCGAGGAGAGAGAGGCGGCCGCGAGGCTCCCCGGAGGTTAGATCTTAGGGACCAGGTTTCACGTATGTCGGGGACGGATCGAGAGGAGGGTGTGCATGCCCATTCCGGAGCTTGAGGCTCTGCTTGCATACAGAGTGGACCCCGATAGATCGGTGAGTGTCTTGACTCTTTTCCATCTTGTCATCTTTTACGTATTTTTCTCTTTTGTTGTTGAGTATAAGCTGTATTCTTTGACGTTTCCTTGGGCGCTTGTTGGTGCGAGTCCGGGGAGAGCTTATGATATGTTGACTCGCCGTTACGTGGCGATGAGGTCGTTTGCGGAAGATGGCTTCGAAGATATCTTGCCGGTCTTCGCGACGCGTGCCGGCGTACGAGCCTATGCCTTCGAGGCACTGCAGACGTTCCTCCGCCTAGAGCCGAGCCGGAGCCGCAGCGGGGAGGGACCTTTGAGGGCGGCATAGCATGGATGCGGGACATCTTCGGGAGGCTGCGGGGCCTTCGAGGGAGCAGCCCTTTTATCGATTCATGCCTCCGCGCATGGCGCGCGGGGTGAGGGTTCCTCAGGCCTTCTTTCTTTGATCCTTTCGCCGGATTTGATCCTTCGAGTACTTTTCGTGGGAGCCTCCGCGGGTGCTCGGTATTAAACTGGCGAGGATGTGACGGGCGAGTTCGTTGGGATGCCCGAGCTTTTCTTTGGAGGACCTCGGCGAGGATGATGATGCTTGAGGAGTCGATTAGTATTCATTTGCTTTCCCTCTTTTCATATCCCTCTTTTTTTTTTTTTTAGCAACGAGACATTTATGGGTACTGTAATAAAACACATGTATTTGCATGGCAAACAGTATTTTATTTGAAGATGTAATGTCATTTTTGTGATTCCCGGGATTTGTCCTAGAAATGGTTGCTATTATTATTATATTTTGTGCATGCCACGTGAGAGTGAGAGTGCGTTTGTGGGTAGTGTATGTTTGCTTAGGGAATGGCTTTGTCCGGTGTTTGGGCGGTTTGGAGCAAGGTCTGCGAGGACGGTGGCTTTATGCTTGTTCTTTGAGGAAATGGGTTACTGTTTGCAAGGAGGTTCGTACGGACATACTTAGCATGCAAAGAGGTCCGTACGGACCAACCTTGCTTTGGGAAGGACATAAATGCTTTCCAGTTGTCCGGGTTCTTCCTCATTTCCCCATTTGCGGCCATTTTCGAGCTTTCTTCCCCATTTTCTCTAGGAACCTCCATTTTTGCCATGGATTCTTCGTACGTCCCTAGAATTTTGCCGAGGCTTTCGCGAGGAGAGGCAAGCACACTTCCTTGAGCAGTTGAAAACGTGGATGCGGCGCCGTATGAGGCATCGAGACGGGCTTTCGAGGTAAGGTTTCGTCTTTGCTCGGTTTGGTCTTTTAAGGAGTTGGTTCTGATTGGGATTTGTTGCGGGCTGCCGCGAAGTTACAGGATGTTAGGAGGCATGTGTCTTGTTTCTCCTACAATGAAATGGTGCCCACTTTTGAGGATTTTCGGGCTTTGATTGGAGGACCGGAGGTGGAGGCCATCTCGCTTCCTTTGATTGGTGGTCTCTGTTGTGAGCGTGAAGCTTGCGGACTTTCTTCGTACTTCGTTGGAAGAAGTGCGGGGCATGATCCTTGATTCGGGTCATATCGACATTTCGAAATCTTGCCGGAGCGGTTCATGGTTGATGATGAGTGATGTCTCTTGGGACGCATTTGCCTTGTGCGTGATGGCGACAGCTTTTTGAGTCGAGTTCCACTTGGCATTTGTGATGGCGCTTTGCTAGATGTGGTAGGGCCTTTGCGGGAGCTGGAGAGGATATTGTCCCGTTGGTCTTTGGGGAGACTCTTCATGGTATCGACCGTCTGGCGGCGGGGATCGTTTTATGAGAGGGAAGCCCCGCTTTGCTCACCTTGTGGCTGCGAGAGAGACTTCGAGCCATGCCCGAGGCTCCCGACGTCGTTTAGCCCGTGGTCATTTGCTCGGCGACCTCTTGTGTTGGATATGGATCGGTCCGCACAGGAGAGATGGATGGCACGGCTTGGTACGCATCGAGATCATTTGGTGGGTTCCATGGCTGGAGGATTGAGACCGGGAGGATCTTGCGGGAAGGGTCCTACGTTGTCGAGTTCCGGGTTTGTCTTGGTCCTCCTTCTATATTCCGTCGCTTGTTTCCGGCGGTTTGGGATGAAGCGGGAGCCTTTGTTGGGGCAGGATGACCTTGCTGCTGCGGAGGTAGTTCCTCTTTGTATGGCGGTCGGGTGCCTTCTTGTATTTTACGAGGGTATGGAAGTATTCCGCTTTCCCTCTGTGGTACTCCTTAGACGTCGGGAGAGTGTCGTATTGACGACTCAATACCCGGCACAGTATGAGCGGCGTGTTGGGCGGTCCCAAGTGGTCTTGGAGAGCGGGCGTGTAGCGGTCGGGACCGGTTGCCGTAGTAGCTATTGCCTTAGGAGTGCGAAGCACAGTCGACCCTTTGGAGGTGACGGGAGACACTTTGTTTGACTACGAGACTAGAGTTGACCGGCGATGGGGAGTGGTCCTCTTTTACGGACTCGCGGGGAGGAGATCCGTGCGAAGCACGGGCGAATGAAGCCACGAGAGCTCTTGGATTGTTTGACTCTACGGGGAGGACCCCGGATCTCGGGCGAGAGACGCGAGTTGGTTCACGTGAAGCGAAAGAAGACTCGCCGGGGACGAGGGAAGAAAGGAAAGAATGGCGAGGGACAAGCGCGAGATGGCACGGAATGACCTCCTAGGTATCCATTCATTGCATTTGCAAACACATTATTAGTTAAATGTATTAAGTTTGTCTTTTAGCATGTTGTGAACTTGAGAGTAGACCGTGCTTGAACTCATCAAGTAATGTTGTAACCGTTAGTGATTTGTGATTTACTTTTAAAGCTTTGTCGAGGCAACGCAAGATCTCTTGTTTGCCTTTGCTTACATTTGTACAGCTTTGTCGGCGTCCATCTTTGGACTTTTACATTGCATTTGCGGACTTGAAGCGATGCAGGCTACGACGGCAATCCCTTTCTTTGAGGCTTTGTGCTTGGGTGAGAGGTTGAATGATCCCCTGACAAGTTGTTTTGACGGTCTTTTCCGTAGCTTCCTTGCCTCTTGTTGGCGTCGGGCATCTTGACCTTATTTTTTTGTAGCTTCTGCTTGAGTTTCCTTTGTTTTGTTTTTTTTTGTGAGCCCTTGCTCGAGCTCTCTTTTTTTTGTTGTTTTTTTTTTTTGTTTTTGTGAGCCCTTGCTCGAGCTCTCTTTTTTTTTTTTTTTTTTTTTTTTTTGAAGCGCGTGAGGGCGAAGACAAGCCCTGGCTTGGAAGCGGACATGAGTCGGTCGTTTGATCTTTGAGTGACCCTCGGATGTCCTTTGAGGTTGCCGCCGTCGTTTGACTTGGTCAAGGTGACTGCTGGGCGTGTTCTTGAAAAGTGCGTAGCTTGACGGAGGTCTTGATTGACATTCAAACTTTTGACTTTTTGTGTGTTTTTAGACCGGACCAATTAAGGTTGCCTACGTTCCCCAGAACTAGAGGGCTCGGAGTCTGCGTAGTTCGACACTACATGGAGTGCCAAGAGATGCACTGTGTTGTTCTTCTTCGGGCGAAGTATCTGTGAAGTTTGCTTCCGTTGTCTGAATTCATGAAGGGATTGCCGTCTAGGTCATCGGCTTCATGGCGCCTCAGGAGAAGATCTTTTGAACCACGAAAGGGCCGATCCATGTGGGTTCCCATTTTCCCAGATGGGTTGGTTCGAGTGGGAGGCTTTTCTTTGAGTACAAGGTCACCTTCCACGATGTCTCGGGATTTGACTTTCTTGTCGAAAGCTCTAGCCATCTGCTTTGATAGGCTCGGACGTGTTCCATGGCCTTTAGTCGTCGCTCGTCTAGCGAGCCAATTCGTCGTGTCGGCCGGAGCCATTCAACTTCGTTGATGTCATTTTCAGCCCGGCGCTCGGAGTGAGGGAATTTCCGGCTCGATGGGAAGGACCGCTTCCATCCCGTATGTCGGGGCAAATGGGGTTTCTCCCGTGGCATTCGGCCCTGATGTGCGGTAGCCTCAAAGTGCAAGGTGCAGCTTCTCGGGCCAATCTCGTCCTCGGGTGGTCATTTTTCGGATGATCCGTTCGAGGGTTTTGTTTGCTTTGCTTCCACGGCGCCGTTTGTTTGTGGCCGGTAGGGAGAAGATTTGTGACGTGTGATCTTGAATTCAGCCCGGCGATGCAGTCGAATTCCCCTTGAAGTGTGAGCCATTGTACGATATGACCTCATTTGGGATGCCGTATCGGCATATGATGTTTTCTTTGAGGAAATGCGCGACCTTCTTGGAGGTGAGTACCTTGTAGGACTTGGCTTCGACCCATTTGGTGAAGTAGTCGATGGCTACTAAGATGAACTCGTGGCCGATTCTTTGCTGGCGGAGCGATTTTCCCGATGACGTCAATTCCCACGTGGCGAAAGGGCGAGGTGTAGTCATGCGGTAGAGATCGTGGGGCGGCGAGATGATTGAGGTTGGAGAACCGTTGGCACTTGTCGCAGCTTCGGACAAAGTGGATGCAATGCGCCTCCATGGAGATCCGGTAGTAGCCCATCCACGAGAATGATTTGCATCGGGGCTCTGGCGTTCATGTGGGGACCGCAAGCCCCATTGTGGACTTCGTTCATGAACTTGCTTGCTTCTTCTTGGGCGATGCGGCGTAGGAGTGGCCCGTGGTAGCGTTTCTTGTATAGCATGTCCCCGAGGATGACGAAGTGAGAGGCGAGGCGTTTTAGGGCCATGATGCTCTTGGTTTTGACCCCTCACGTGTGTGGGTCTCCCTTGTTCATGAAGGTGGCTTCCCGTTCTTGAGGTATTGGAAGATACGGTCATACCATGGCTCGGGCTTGAGGGCTTAGGTTCGATCTCTAATCGTGGCGAATTTCCTTTCGTCCGACTTTGAAGGGTTTGATTGCTTTTCCTTCGGATTTCCACAAGGGAAGCCAAGGTGGCTAAGGCGTTCGGTCTCTTGGCAAGTAGTGGAAGGTGACCTCTTCGGTGTGTGATGAGGTCCTCCATGCAGCATGGTATTTTTGCAAGCACGGGTCTATGGTTTTCCACTTGTTGGAGACTTGGTTGATGATCAAGGTGAGTCCCCATAAACTTCGAGTTTGGACATTCCTCTCGAGTGCGGCTTGTAGTCCAGCGAGCAAGCTTATTCGTCGGCATTGTTGGTTACCTCGAAATTGATCTTTATAGCAATTGGGGTGTGCTCGTCCTTGGGATCCACCAAGAGCATACCGATGCCGTTTCCCTTTTTGTTAGCCGCTCCATCGAAGAACGGTTGCCATCGATTTTCGCTTTCGATTGTGAAGATTCCCTCGTCTGAAATTGTGGTTCGGGGCCTCGAGCCTCGTCGGTTGGGAAATCGGACGGTTGTTCAGCCATGGCCCGTCCCTTGATTGACTTTTGGTTTACGTACTTGATGTCAAATTCCGCTAGGAAGAAAGACCATTTGGCGAGCCTCATTGACAGAGATGGTTTGTCGAAGAGGTACTTGACTGGGTCCATTTTGGAAACCAAGTGTCCGCCAAAGAGGGAGTTTTTTCGAACCAAAATTCATTGTGAATAGTGGTGGTTGTGGATCCCAGTAGAGGCGGTGTGTCGAGAAATGCTCTTCGGACGGGATTTGGCTTGAGGCCTCTGAATCTTGCCAGGTTCTGCTGGAGCTTGTCCATGGTTGTCGGCCAGCTTTGTTTGGCACTGATCAGCTCTGTTCCCTTTTCTGGATCTTCTTCCAAGTTGCCGGCCTTCCTTGTGAAGTACTTGGTCATGTCGAAGGCATGGGACGAAGATCGGAGATGGCGTGCAAGCCTCTTTTGTTATACGTGGAGCGTTTTCGTGCGGCTCGCTTGTCCTCCGCAATGTGTTCGGGAGTAGGGGAGTATCCCGGGCCGTGCGGGGGTATTACATTCTTTGAAATTGATGATTTGGAGGGTGCCACGATGGCGTTTTCCCAAAGCCGAGCCCGGGATGTAGTTCATGTGCTTCATCATTTTCATCGGGGAGGGATCTTGTCCCAAATCAAAGGCGAGTCTATGTGGCACACTTGGGCCTTTGGGCTTTCAATGGTGAACCACTGTTAGCATCATGCCATCATCGTCGGGTTTGATTTCTAAGACCGGGACGCCGTTTGTTTCGGTCCTTTCGTTGACTATGCTATCACCGTAGATGATGGTAAGATCATTCCTTGGACGAACTTTACGCACCGATGAAGAGTGGATGCCACCCCATTGATGCGGGTGTAGCCGAGGCGTCCCAAAATGGCGGTGAATGTGATTGGGATGTCAATGACTTGGAAATCCGTCGGGACCATTTGTTTTCCAAACCACGGGTTCAAGGTGGCTATTCCCAAGGCGGGCGGGATGTTGAGTCGTATGCCTTGATTGCACGAGTCGAGGGCTTTAGATCGGTTGCTTTGATCCCTAGCAAATCCATCATTTTGGTGGAAGGACGTTCATGGATGATCCCCATCTACCAACACCCGAGGGAGACGGCGCTCGTCCGGTTGAGCTGTTATGTAGAGAGGCTCGTTGTGGTCGGCCCCAAATTTTGGAAGATCAAGCTACGTGAAGGTGATGATATTCTTTGTAATTGACGTTGCCAATCATCGAGGCTTTGCTTCATCAGTGTCACTGTGATGGGAACCATGGTTTGGGCCAGGCTTTCTTCCAACTTGAGCTTGTGCGGGTAAGATGAAGTGAGTAAGGACCAGTGAGATGTTAGCTGAGTGCGCTTGAGGTGTGTCAAGACGGGATCTTCAACCTTTGGGTCCAAGGTTTCGGCTTCTTTGGCGTAGGGCCCCTTTTCAATTCGTGGCTCGGGTATGGCTGGCCTTTTGTACGTCCGTGGAGGATTCATTTGGGATTTGGCCGGGAACGTGTCGAACATTCACCTCTGGACTTATGGTTTTGCTTGTCTCTCCGTTTACGGAGTGGGAGGAGCACGATTGGCGTAAGGCCAGGCTGCGCATTTCAATTCGTTCCTTTGTCATGGCTTTTCTTGAAGCATCAATAGTGGCTTTGAGATCTTCCCAAGACGGGGGTTGGATTATCTGGACCTTCGGGCCTTCGGTGGCGGTGCGAAGCTCGTCCCGGCTGATCATGGAGCAAACATTGCCGTGGCCCTGTGCGGGAACTAGGGTGGGGAGATTTCTTTGGAGTAGATGACATAGTAGTCAAACTTTCTGAGGGTTCTCAAGGGTTCCGGCGTGGGATCACCGATTCATACCTCTTTTTCGGTTTTTGTTGAGAAGATAGCTTCTTCTTTCGTCGAGGACGGCCCTCGTTCATTGCATCCTGGAATTCCATTTCCAGGACAAGCCTTTACTGTCGCGAGGCGTCCCACGAGATGTGTTCGTTGTTCGGCGGTTGTACCGGGACCTCGGGAGGCTGGATGGGCGAGGCTTTCCTCTGGAAGGTCTTGTGGTCTTACGTCATGCGCATGGCTCGTACGAGGGTAACGGGTTGACTTACGGGAGACAATGAGAGACGTTAGAGGCCGTAGGAGCGACCATGGCTTGGGAAGCCCCAGGTAGTTGGGTGGCTAAAGTTCCGAAGTGGTGCATGGCACCTTCGATCCGAGCTTGTTGCTCACCTTGACGTTTCTCAATAGCCGCATGAGGACCTCGCCAAACTTCTTCCGGTGTTGGGAAATTTCTTGGGGGTAAGGTCCCGTTCCCATCGTTGTTATCCACTGACTTGGCCATGGGGAATTGACGGATTGTCCTGGTGACAGAGGTGGGTAGGACCTTGTTGTTTTGACACTGGGAGACGGGTTCCCGGGTACTCTCGACCACTCTCTGTTAGCTGGAGGGGGTGATGGGCAAGGTTTAGACATGGGAATGGCCTAACGGGATAAAAGGGGGAAAGCTCACGTGGCATGCGGTTTCCGTTTCTTTTATTTTTGATTTTTTTTTTTTGTTGTTTTAATTTACTTAAAACATGTTTTCTCAGAATCCTAGGTAGGTTGGAAAAGATTGCTCTTTTTTTCACAACTATGCTAGATCCTGGGTCAGTGGAGACCATCTGTGCGGCTATAAGCCCCTCGTTTTGCACCTGTATTTCGACATCCCGGGGTGGACAGCCCCAGGCGAGGGTCCTATAGTGCAAGCGGTTTCCACCGGCCTAAAAGAAAAATCGAACCTAAGGACCGAGCCTGTCATGTTCGTTTTGATGCGTTAGCCATGTGAATAGTGAACCAAGCCGGCCACTAAGTCAAGATCAGGTCAAGAGTTCGGCATGACCTCTCTTTACCTTGCTTGCGCAAGGGATCTGTGACGTTAGGCGTTGGCTAGGTCATATCGTCATGGCTGACGTATCAAAGGCGTGATGACATGGTGTCATGTGAGCATGGATGTATATCCGGGACGGAACATCGTGCAGGTGTAGCTTCGGAAATCAAGATCGAGGTCAAGATTTTAGCATGACCTTTCATCGCTTTGCTTGCGCAAGGGATCTTGAGTTCCGAGCCTTGACTCGAGAAAATGGCCGCATGGTATATGTATCCAGCCGTATGACACCTGACCGGGTAAAACCAAACCGAGTCTGGACAGAGTGTGACTCAAGACTCAAACGTGCAGGGTTGACGCTTGGCTAGGATGGGATGTTTGGAATGATCCCGTGCGCGTCCAAGAGGCCTAGGAAGACCTAACGGACTGCAACTGAGACCACTCCGGGTTAAGGGTTGTAGTGTGCAGTGTATCCGAGGCGGCGGTGAGCGTAGCGTGCGGTGTAACCTAGGCGATAGTGTGAGTAGAGTGCGGTGTAACCGAGGCGGCGATGCGCGTAGTGTGCGGTCTCTAAAATTCTTTTTCTGAGTAAAACAGAAGTTTTTGAAGAATTTTAAATGTATGCACAGATGTATATTGATGCATTTTTTTTTTGTATTTTTATTTTTTTTTTGTAAAATAAAAAGTAAAGCACGTGCACACACACAACAGTTAAAGAAGGGGGTAAAATGAAAGTTTGACCCTCATCATCGTTTTAAAAATCTTTTGTTTTGTTTAAAAAGATTTTAAAACAAAATATTCCCAATGAGTCGCCAACCGAAATAGCCGGATCCGAAAGGCCTCGCGGCCCGGCATCTGGCAATCTTTCGCGTTGGAGCGGTTTCGTTCTCGCCGTTTTGCTTTCGCATTTTGTAGAGTCGCCACGCCGTTTTATTAAGCCCAAAACATTGAAAAAGGGCATCGGTTTAAAGATAATTTTAAAGCTGTTTTGTGTGATAAGATTTTGAGTTCGGAGGTCGAGATGACTCCCGGGAAGAGAATATTAAAATATTAGAGCTCACCGAGTAGCCTCGTAAAAACGAGTCTTTCGGATACCCTAATATCCTTTAAATGTTGTGTGTGTGTGTGTGTGCTTTTAAAAATGCATCTTTGTATCGGATGTCTACATTGTATGCTATGTATGGAAATGTATTGAAATAGTGTAGGAAGGAAGTCTTACCAATGTTGGTTCGTGTCCTGTCTTCCGCCGGGGAATAGTGTTTGAGGTCGGAGTAGCGTTCGGTATGGATCGGGATTGCCCGGGAGGGACCGGTTGTCTGCGGACAGAGTTTCGGCGTGAGTTGAAGTTGTAGGCTGCGTTCGGGCGGAGGTTCGGCGTGCGTGGGGATCGTCGGGATCACTCGGGCGAGAGGTTCTAAGCGTGCGTGGTGGTGGCGAGAGTCACTCGGGCGGAGTTTCGGCGTGGTTTGGGATCGTCGGTTTGACTCGGAAAGAGCGGGACACCGTGGAAAGACCAGACGAGGCCTCGGAGTACCACGAGGGGCCTCGGAGTACCTCGAGAGTGCCTCGGGGCAGCGCGGGAGCGTCTCGGGAGCGCTCGGGAGGCTTCGGAGCACCGCGAGGGGCTCGGAAGGCCTCGGAAGGATCCGAAAGGGGCGGGAGTGCCTCGAGAGGACTTAGAGGGGAGCCAGGAAGGCTAAGGGAGGAAGAGAGAAGAGGGAGGTGTGTAGAAATGAGGAGGGGAGCCCTCTATTTATAGTAAAAATTTCGTGCAAAGAGGTGTACGGACCTCCTTGGTTATCGAGGAATTTTGGATTTCCTCGATTTGAGGGAATGCGCAATGATGGTGAATATTTTGGAATGATGATGTCCCCGTGCAAGAAGGTCCGTACGGACCAACTCGATGCAAAGAGGTCCCGGACCAACCATGCATGTGGGTAATCATTTCTTCCGGATTTGAGGGAATATTGTGGACTTTAAGGGGATTCGGTAATTATGACAAGAAAGAGGTCCGTACGGATCAATATTGCTTTCCCAATTTCTGAAAATTCCCAAAAGGTCCTTTTTGTCCCTTTTTATCCCGGAAGGCTCCTCCCTTGGTTTGGTTGGGGGTTTGAGAGGGTTTTGAGAGGGTTTTGAGAGGGTTTTGAGTGCCAGAGGTCTCCGAGACTGCGTTGATGAGTCTGCGGTGTTTCCCGTGTGTTTGAAAGGGGGTGATCCAGATTGGGGTACTTACAATATTGCACATATTTTCCCCACAAAGTCCGTCACCCAAGAACATGGCACACACGGCACGACACATATGCATAACACATTTTTCAAAAAATCCGTCCCTACACGGCACACACTTTCAGACAAAACCCGTCACAAAACACGGCACATGTCACATTTTTTCACAAAAATTATCACTACACGATAATTTTTCTCATAATGTACATACATAAATAGCATACGGTACAAAACACCAAAGCATGCATTTCATTAGAGAGGCACTTTATTTTCACAAATAAGAGCTAATCTACACATTTCTGCACAAAATACACATACCCACAATTTTTACATGTCCATTTTCAACAATTCATCAAGAATTTCACACAAAGGCATAAAAAAAATAACAAAAAATTCAAAAATATGCGAAAAACTAAAACCTAGTTCTAGCATTCAAAAATTCGAAAGCAGGAATCAAAAGCGGAACGGATTTCTTACCTCCCAGACGTTCATAGAGCGACGATTGTGCACCTCGGATTCGGATACAAGACATCCGGGTTCTTCGAAAGATGGAACGAACGAAATCCAATTTCTTTGAAGCTCCATCCGTTGCTCGACCACCTCTTGGCTGCGTTGACGACGACTCCTTCGAGATCCTTCCGCCATTGCAGTTACGCGATTCAAGCGAAAAATGGAAGATTTTGGTAAAAATGGAGGATTTTCTCTCTCTCTCTCTGGTTTCACGAACCGGAAATGGGAAATGAAGGGAGCCTCGGTTTTTAACCGGTCAAAATGGGAGGCTGCAAAAAACCAAGGTGGTCCGTACGGACCTCTTTGCGGCCAGGTTGGTCGTACGGACCTCTTTTGCGAGGTGACCAAATTACTTTCCTACCCTTATAATCTTTGCCCTAGGCATCCTAAGGCCTTTTCCAAAAATCCAAGTGCAGAATGGTCCCTAACCCTTCAATTCAACCACCGGCCATCAACGTAAGACCGGTCCTCGCCCACTTCAACGGCAATTCAATCCCCGGCCATCAACGTAAGACCGGTCCTCGCCCACTTCAACGGCAATTCAATCCCCGGCCATCAACGTAAGACCGGTCCTCGCACACTCCAACGGCCATTCAATCCCCGGCCGTCAACGTAAGACCGGTCCTCGCCCAGCTTCAGCGGCAATTCAACCACGGCCATCAACGTAAGACCGGTCCTCGCCCAGCTCAGCGGCAATTCAACCACCGGCCATCAACGTAAGACCGGTCCGCGCCCACTCCAACGGCAATTCCAACCACGGCCATCAACGTAAGACCGGTCCTCGCCCCACTTCAGCGGCAATTCAACCACGGCCATCAACGTAAGACCGGTCCTCGCCCTTCCAACGGCAATTCAACCACCGGCCATCAACGAAAGACCGGTCCTCGCCCACTTTAACGGCAATTCAACCACCGGCCATCAACGTAAGACCGGTCTCGCCCACCTCAACGGCAATTCAACCACCGGCCATCAACGTAAGACCGGTCCTCGCCAGCTCCAACGGCAATTCAACCACCGGCCATCAACGTAAGACCGGTCTCGCCCACTCAACGGCAATTCAACCACCGGCCATCAACGTAAGACCGGTCCTCGCCACTTCAACGACAATTCAACCAGCCATCAACGTAAGACCGGTCCTCGCCCACAGCAACGGCAACCACCGGCCACCGTCAACGTAGAGGTCCGGTCACTTCACCAACGGCAATTCAATCCCCGGCCGTCAACGTAAGACCGGTCTTCGCCCAGCTCCAACGGCAATTCAATCCCCGGCCATCAACGTAACGTAAGGTCCTCGCCCGCTCAACGCGACAGTTCAACCACGTAGTCGTAAGGCCAGGTCCTCGCCCACTCAGCGGCGACTCGAAAGGAGCCAACACCTCCTAAAGACGAATATCAAGGCACAAGACGCCTCCCAAAACGCTCAACGACAACCAACTCGGCCGGCCTCAAAGAGGTCCGAAGTCATCTTCCCAACGTAGGAGAAAGGGCCCCTACAGGGTCATGCATCCCCAACAATTCAAGCACCGGCAGTCAGTGTAAGCCCGAACCTCGCCCACTTCAACGGCAACGCAAGCACCGGCCATCAAAGTAAGCCCGAGCTCCTCCCCCAACAAGTCAAAGGGAAGTCATACAAGACTGCATATCCCCAGCACCGACCATCATCCTTGCCCGCTCAACGGCAAAACAAGCACAAGAAGGAGCCAACACCTCCGAGCACAAGTCCCAAGGCACGAAGCGCCTCCAAAATGCCAAATGGTGAAGCAATCACCGGCCGTCATCCTTGCCCACTTCAAACGGCAACGCAAGCACCGGCAGTCATCGTAAGTCCAACCTTCTACTCAACATGCAAAAACACAAAGGCATCTACGCCTCTCGAAGCACAAGGCAGCCACGCCTCCACAACTGCGGCTAGAAGACGATTCAAAGTCCTCGCGCATTACATCAACTGCGGCTAGAAGACGATTCAAAGTCCTCGCGCATTACATCAACTGCGGCTAGAAGACGATTCAAAGTCCTCGCGCATTACATCAACTGCGGCTAGAAGACGATTCAAAGTCCTCGCGCATAACATCAACTGCGGCTAGAAGACGATTCAAAGTCCTCGCGCATTACATCAACTGCGGCTAGAAGACGATTCAAAGTCCTCGCGCATTACCTCAACCGCCGCGAGACGATTCAAAGTCCTCCCGGCGTGGCACCACGCCGCCGAGAAGACGATGCAAAGTCCTCCAAACGTGGCACCCGCCGCGCCGAAGACGATTCAAAGTCCTCCCGGCGTGGCACCAGCCAATCAGAAGACGATTCAAGTCCTCACAACTATCTCCGGCCCGGAAGGCCTTAAACCACCCGATTAGGAAAATCGTAAAATTTCCATCCCAGGACACCACCACGTCCTCACAATTGACCTCGGCGGTCACACAACACTTCAGGGCACCACCGCGCCGCGCACAGTCACGACCTCGAACTACGACCGAGGCTTGATTCCCGCCGGGGATACGTAGGAATCCTATCACGGGGTCCGGCCATCGACCTATGCGGTCACCCGAGGACACCGCACGTCCTTACCCGCCGGCCTCGGCGGTCACACGACACTTCGGGGCACCACTACGCTCGCATTCACAAAACACTCACCCCACACCCGAACTACGACTGAGGCTTGATTCCCGCCGGGGATACGTAGGAATCCTATCACGGGTCGGCCCTGCGACCTAAACGGTCACACAATAGGACACCACCACGTCCTCACACCGACGGCCTCCCAGGTCACATTATCTCCCGGCACGCGATCCAGATTAGGACCCTTATCTTATCGGCGACCCCACTTCTGTCACAAGTGACGTCGTCGAGGGCTTCTGTAAGTACCCCAATCTGGATCACACCCTTTCAAACACACGGGAAACACCGCAGACTCATCAACACAGTCTCGACGACCCCTCTCACTCAAAACCCTCTCTAAACCCCCAACCAAACCAAGGGAGGAGCCTTTCTGGGATAAAAAGGGACAAAAGGACCTTTTGGGAATTTTCAGGAAACTGGGGAAGCAATATTGGTCCGTACGGACCTCTTTGTTGCCATAATTACTGAATCCCCTTAAAGTCCACAATATTCCCTCAAATCCCGGAGAAAATGATTACCCATGTGCATGGTTGGTCCGTACGGACCTCTTTGCATGCTGAGTTGGTCCGTACGGACCTTCTTGCAAGGGGACATAATCATTCCAGAATATTCACCATCATTGCAGATTCCCTCAAATCGAGGAAAACCAAAATTCTGGATAACCTACAAGGTCCGTACGGACCTCTTTGCTCCGAAATTTTTACTATAAATAGAGGGCTCCCCCTCCTCATTTTCAGACACCTCCCTCTTCTCTCTTCCTCCCTTAGCCTTCTGGCTCCCCTCTAAGTCCTCTCGAGGCACTCCCGGCCCCTTTCGGATCCTTCCGAGGCCTTCCGAGCCCCCTCGTGGTGCTCCGAAGCCTCCCCGAGCGCTCCCGAGACGCTCCCGCGCTGCCCCGAGGCACTCTCGAGGTACTCTGAGGCCCCTCGTGGTACTCCGAGGCCTTGCTCAGTCTTTCCACGGTGTCCGGCTCTTTTCGAGTCAAACCGACGATCCCAAACCACGCCGAAACTACGCCGAGTGACTCACGCCACCACAACGCACGCCGAACCTCGCCCGAGTGATCCCAGGCGATCCCCACGCACGCCGAACCTGCCCGAACGCGGCTTACAACCTCAACTCACGCCGAAACTCGTCCGCGAGACAACCGGTCCCTCCCGAAGCAATCCCGATCCATACCGGAACGCTACTCCGACCTCAAACACTATTCCCCAGCGGAAGACAGACACGAACCAACATTGGTAAGGCTTCCTTCCTACACTATTTCAATACATTTCCATACATAGCATACAATGTAGACATCCGATACAGCATGCATTTTTAAAAGCACACGCACACACACAACACTTAAAGGATATTAGGGGTATCCGAAAGACTCGTTTTACGAGGCTACTCGGGTGAGCTCTAATATTCTAATATTCTCTTCCCGGGGAGTCATCTGACCTCCGAACTCAAAATCTCATCACACAAAAACAGTTTAAAATTATCTTTAAACTGATGCCCTTTTTCAATGTTTTGGGCTTAATAAAAACGGCGTGGCGACTCTACAAATGCGAAAACAAAACGGCGAGACGCTCGCTCCAACGCGAAAGATGCCAGATACCGGGGCTGCGAAGCCTGCTCGGATCCGGGCTATTTCAACGTCAACTTCTCAACTTTACCCTCGGCTGCCCGAAGGCCGGTGGCCAAGATCCCTGATTCCTTCTCCAGCTTGGCCTTAGCAGCTTTCAGAATCTCCACCTCCTTCAAAACCTCATTCTTCTGAGCCATGAGGGACTCGTAGGTAGTAGTCAGTTGGCCGACATTGTTCTCAGCTTCCTTCAGCTTCTGCTCAGCAATCTCCTTAGCCCCAACCGATTGGATCAGTTGTTCATTCTCCCGCTGCTCGGCGTCCAGGCAGGCTCTAAAATCTGATGTCATAGCATCCATCATCGACGACAACTGCAACAAAAAGATTATTAGCACAAGTGTAAGACGACGAGAGAATCATAAAAAAACACAAGTCCACATTACCTCAGTCTGAATCCGCCCAAAATGGGCATGATAAGTCTCAGGGTTGAACTTGGCCTCCCTCATCTGACGGGTGAGATCAACGTCCCTAGCCCATCTGGTCAAGGCCGTACCAAGCATAAGGGGGTTGCCACGCCTAGCCAGATAGGGAACCCCGGCTATAGGGGAGGCCTTGGCAAACAAAACGACCATCTCTTTGATTTTCTCCTTGGTCATAACCTCGAAGGACGAGGCAGGAGCTTCAGTTTGGGGGGTAGAGGGGTCAAAGCTGCTGAAAGGGTCATTGGTAGCTTTCTTACTTTTCTCTCTCTCTCCCCCAGAACCAACGGGGTGGCCTTTTCTCTTCCTGGAGACGTGGCTCCCCTCACCAACAACCTCGGGATTGGAGTCAGAGCTCCCAATGACCTCGGGGTTAACATGCTCACCCTCCGTGACGACGACCAGTTGGGCATCAGTGTTGGCAGCTGCAACACTTGTCTCAATTTCAGCCTCCCTCTCAAGCGTGTCAACTCGTGCTTGACGACCCCCAGTATTTAAACTTTCAGCAACGGGCTCCCTTTCAATCAAGGGGATGGCACCAATAGTGTTGTCCTTGGGCAGCTGATCATTTCTCTTCGCCATATTCTCCTGACGGTCGTAGATTGCGTTGGACGCCGCTCTGTCCTTCTTCGCCTTGCTTCGATCGTTGGCTCTGACTGCCCCGCTCATGATGTCACGTTCAATGTGGTCAATATCCCTCGCAGAAATAACTGCCAAATAAAAATGGAGAAAGGTTAAGTCCTTCACGACGAGACAAAAAGACAGACTATCAGAATAAATAGACAAGTATTAAGAACCCAACCCCCAATCATTTCAAGGTTGGCGCAAGAATCTTCAGGATGGTCAGGGCGTGCCCCCGCACAAGTTATACAGTTCTCCTCCCAAGTCAACTCGTTGTGAACGACCCAGACGGGGTAACGAGCGTCAAGTTTGATCTTCACCAAGGGATCGGGGCCTTTCGACGGCTTGGACATTATGCCGACCCTTATGTACCTCCAGTGTGAAGCTTCTATGTCCTTCCATGACACCCAACCAAGACTCAACAAATCATCGATTTTCTTCTTCAACTCATCGGCCCAAGGCGCCGTCCACACGTGCTCATCAGCAACCATACTCTGACTCTCTGGAAAGGGAAATTGCCAACCTACCCTGCTCTCCACCATGATCATATGGTTGTCCCAACTGTACACCTTATTCTGAGTGTCAAAAAATAAGCCTTGTACATTTCTAATTGAGGACACGCTCACTACAGACTTCCCTTTCACGGTGGTTCGGGTCGTCCGATAGTATTGACGAAATACTTTGATACATGGCTCGTAGCCAAGGAATCTGCAGACTACGATAAAGCAAGACAAGATCCTGACTGCGTTGCCATTTAGCTCCATTGGCACACAACCTGAATCCTCCAAAAACTCATTAATAAAAGGGTCAAGGGGCAACCTCAAGCCGAGCTCAAACTGTTTATAGTAGAAGGCCACCTTCTCTTTGCTAGTAAGGAGGGCTTGTCGACGGGGCTCGTACTCCTTTTGGCTGAGGTATTCCAGCTTATAAGTCGCGGCTTGGACCCTGAAAGAGTCTCGTAGGGAATCAATCAGTAGCTTCCCAACGTTACCCTTCCTCGTACTGACCTTGGTGATGGCCCAGTCCCCTTGAGCCCCGGCTCCAAAGCCTCGTTCATTTCTCCCAGCTTGTACACCGGTATGAAAAGCGTCAACTATTCGAACGTCCCCAGCACTTGTACTGGTCTCGTTTGCTTCTTGGGCCGGTTGATTAGGGCGGCCGTCGTGATCCATGTCTACAAAACATGGAGAGTGAGAAGGGGAATCAGTCCTAACATCCGAAGGCGACGACCTATCTAAGGGCAACCTAGATTCCCCTAAATCCAAATCCCTAAGTGAATCACGACGGGACAATGAGTAGTGAGTTTGGATGTGGTTGGGTAGGTCGTTCATTGACCTGAAAGGTGTCACCCTTGGGTCATCTTCCTCAAATTCTCCAAGGACCTCATCAGTGGGAAACCCCAGGCTCTCATTTTCAAAACTAAATTTTACCAGAATTGAAGAGCATTCAGCCAAAGGGATTTCCCTCCAAATGCCCCTAGCACATTTGTACACCCTTTGATTTAACCCAAAACCAAATTTAACTCCTCTCTCAAAGCTTACCGTTCTGGGCCCCATTAAACAAGTTCTTAAACCCCAAGAAAAACCCAGAAAATGAAGAACAATCAAAGGGTAATACCTGGTGAAGGGTTTGCCGGTGAGTTTTCCGATGAGTTTTCCGGCGGGAGATCAAAGAAGTCCCTTATCCAAGCCCCCAGATGCCTTACGAACGGAGTAGCCAGAACAAATCAGGTCACCGGAGACGGTGGTTCTTGCTCGCCGGAATTCTTGTTGCTGGTTGTCGGAAATCGCCTTTTGCTTTTGCTCTCAACAATCAAGGTCACATAAAGTTTGAAATGGAGGAGGGAGGAAGCTTTTATACTTGGGGAAGATGAAGGGTTTGTACCTGGGAAATCCAAACGGCGAAATGATGGGAGCATTAAATACCCGCTGTGGTTTCCGAGGAGAATGTCCCATCACGGGACGCATGTCAATTAATGGAGGGATCCTAGCCCTCCACGTCATCAATGCTGACGTCATCACAATTCAAATTTCAAATTGACGGTCGTACGGATAACCCTAAAATAAAGCGCGAACTCCTGGCCCGTCAAGACGACCCATGAGTTGGGGGCCACTGAACGGGATATTTCGTGATGGGCCGAGCCCAGTACACCTCTACGAGGCTAGGGCCTAACAAGCCCAATAATGGACCAAGACCAATGAAACTCGTCAAAGTTTGGGCTATGGCCCGTCGATACACTAGATGGCGATCGTCGCCAATCAGCGACCAAACCCATCTAATGACGAGCCTGTTCACCACATGGGGTAAAGCCCGTCCAACGAAGAGTGACCGTCGTCGCCATTGAGCGACCTAACTCACCCGGAAAACGAGGCAACTCACTCGTCCGCTCCCTCGTCGAGTCTTAATAAGGCGACGATCCTCCTGGACATACAGCTCCAGGTCGTCCCTTCACTTAGCTTCCTCAATAAGCTTGATTAATATGCCATTTTGGGATAACGTTAGACCTACCACTGAGACATTCTGCACGTGCAATCACGGAACCAGTAATAACGCCAAAAGGTGTGCAGGTTGACTTTCCTTTATAAGGCAAACCACTTATCCGTGTCAGACACAACAGTGTCCTTACATAGGCGGAGCAATCATGGCGTGACACGTGTACTCCAAGGGAACCAAGATGATCTGACGGTTGGCATCAACCCAATCCAACGGTTCAGAGGAAAATCCTAATACCAATTCATCCACTATAAATATGGGAACAGAATTATGGACTAAGGTAATGCTTATTTGCCTGTTCACGTATACACACGCACCATCCTATTATCATCATTTTCCAGTTCATACACTGATTCTCACGTCGGAGGGGCTTGCCAGAAAACTCTCGGCGCAGTTCACGGTTCTTTTCTTGTAGTGTGCAGATCACAAGTCAGCTCAATCATCTCGCTGGACTTCAATATCTGAGCCCAAACGCATTTCTGCACCATCAATCTTAATTTCCATTTCGAACAATAAATAAGCAATTTGTTATTAAACGGAGGACAAAGTATATAATTTTTATTTTAATTATTAGAGCAATCAATCTAAACCAAGATGATATGTATGCATTACTAAGACTTATCATTCAAAAAGAACAATTTACAAAATCAATACTTCTCCCTTCCCATTATAAAAGGAATAAAAGCGCTATTTTAATATTATATTACAAAAGGTATAAGCTCAAAAAAAAAGTTTTTAACATTTATTTATTCATAAGACTCACTTATCATATTCACATCATTTATTCACTTACTATTCTCTATCTCACTTTCTTTCTCGTACCTCACTTTTTATACTTACAATATCTACTACAATATACACTTTTCTTAATCTATATTACAATAGGGAATGAGAAAAACCGTCAAGACAGAGATTTTGTACATTTTATAATGAGACGCAGATATTATATAATTTTAATTATTAGAATGGAAGATGTATATTCTCTCCATCTTTAAAAAATTTCCAAAAAGTGTATTTTAAACTCAAAAAAGAAATTTATAATACTTTTTTATTTAAAGGGATTCACATATTATATTTAGAACATACGCTACATATTATTAATTATTTTCTACCACATTTTTTCTCTTCTAGCCAATTACTGTTTTCACAACATCCTATCTCATTTTTTATATTTTTAAAACACCCATCTTCTTTGTATCTGAATTCAAAAAAAAAAAAAAAAAAAATTAAAGTTTAAATTGGAACGGAGGAGAAAGTAATATACTCCCTCCGTCCCGCAATAATACCTAAAAATTTTCCTTTTGGGCGTCCCACAATAATCTATATTTTTCCAAAATGGAAATGAGACTTACTTCTCTCTACTCACAACACTTTTTAAATTCACTATTATCTCCACTCATTCTCTCTAATATTTTACTTTTACACTCACAACACATTACCTTTATCACTTTTTATCTTAATCTCGGTGTCGGGCCAAAAAGTCTACTCCCTCCGTCCCACCAAAATTGATACCAAATTTCTGGGCACGCGAATTAAGGAAAAGTAAGAGAGAGAAAAAGTGAAAGAAAATGTTGTGAGTATGAAGAATTAAATAGGAGAGAAAATGAGTGGGATGAATAGTTAGGAGAGAGAATGTTGTGAGTGTAAAAGTGAAATAGGAGAGAGAATGAGTTGGGTAAATAGTAAAGATTTCCTTTCATTTTGGGAAATATCAGTTTGACTGAAACGGATCAAAAAGAAAATAAATATCAGTTTAGATGGGACAGAGGAAGTACTCCCTCCGTCCCGAAACTTACTTCACAAACACTGTTTGCACTGGTTTTAAGGAGGGAGTATTATATTGAAAGTGTTGTGAGTGTGAAAATAAAATAGGAGAGAGAATGAGTGGAGAGAATAGTAAATTATAATGGTGTTGTGAGTATTAAAATAATGTAGGAGAGAGAATGAGTGGAGGGAATAGTAAAGATTCCTTTCCATTTTAGGTAAGTTTTAAATGTGTGAAGTAAATTTTGGGACGCCCAAAAGAAAAAGTGTGAAGATTGTTCCGGAACGGAGGGAGTATATATTTGTGGGTCGGAGCGAGTAAATTTGATTAATTTGACAAAATAATCTACAATAAATGGTCTTAAATGATTCACCAACCAATTATTAATTAGCATGATTATCAGTGTTCTGGATAGAAAAATCAGACACTCCAATATCATGTCTTATGTCTTATGGATTTTTCTGTATTAGACTTGACAGGGATTATTCCAATTTAATTAGATGTCAGGTGATAACTACAGTACACGTGCATGCAGGGGATCAAAATTAGTCAAGTCAACACCCAATAATGCATTTTATAAAAGAAAATATCGATTTCTCTTTAATTTCTTCTTGGGGTAAAAACTAGGTGACTCGAATCCAACATTTTTGTGATGGAAAAAAAAAAATTATTGATTTAGCAGTTTTTAGAAAGGTACTCAAGCCTTTCCTTAAAAAAATAGTTGCTTTAGTTTTACTATACTTCTTTTTTCATCTGTATCAAAATAAATAATAAAAAATTGCTTTGAATTTAATACTATTATCTACTTTCTCCGTTTCGTTTGAAACTTCAAAAAATAAAGTGATTCAAGAATTAACAAAAAGTAATTTGTTGTGATTGTATATATAGTTGGGTGTGAAGAGAAAGTGGCTAGAGAATATTTAGTGGTAATTATTTTTATTATAACATGTGGAGCCTATAAATAAAAAGTATTATCTTCGTTGCAGTTTAAAGTTCTTACTTTCCTTTTTATTATGTTTCATTATGTAAGTTATTCACTGACACTTATTAGAAACACGCTTTTATTTAAAATTCGGTTTTTTTTTTACTTAATGAAATCAAACCTTTATAAAACCTGATTTTATAAACTTATTATAATATTATAAAATATGACTATATATTTCCTAAAAAAATCATTTTTTTTATTTGTCCTAAAATTGTGAGGGAGAAAAAACTAAATAGAGAGTCAGTGACGGAATAGAGCGAACGAACACTCTGCAACGTTTTGTTTTTACGTGCATCAGCAGCGTGTGTCGGTCAACTTTCCATGTTTCCTTTAATTTTTCTTATATTGCTGAGATCGATTTGAAAAATTGTGTATCCTTTCTCGTTAGCCTCTCACTTAACTCAAAAACATTTTATTAGTAGAGTAAAAAAAGTAGGGTAAGTTGGCCAAAACTTGACCATGGTTTGCTGATATCAGCTCGCTGCAACAAACAAACATATGCAGTGACACTTTTAGTAATTAGGTAACGGTCGGAGGCTTGAAGAAGGTACTAGTAGTAGTAGTCAATGCAATCCAAAAACGCCGCTCGTGCTGTTATCCTCTGCCGCTCATATCAGCCTCACTCTGACTGGACAGTGAAGAACCTCTCTCTCTCTCTCTCTCTCTCTCTCTCTCTCATGCAGAGAGACTGTGTGCTTCTCTCTTTCTCTCTCTCTCTCTCTCTCACACAGAGGCAGTGAAGCACACGTAGTTGGTGTCAGGGAGAGGAGACAGAGCAACTTTCCTTAATTGGGGCATTCAATTTTAACCCCATTCTCTTTGGTTCCTCTTTCAAACGACATCCCCCACCCCCACTCCCACTCCCACTCCCACTCCCACTCCACCCCCGGGTCAAACTTTGACCAAATTCTCCTTTGCTTCAAATCCCCATTCCTAAGTTGCAAATCCAAGTAAAAACTTTATCATTGGATTATGTTGAAAATCTATTGATTTTAATATCAACTAAGAAAATGGAATTAACATTTTAAAACAAATAAAAATAAAAATAAAAATAAAAATAAAAATAAAAACTATAATTAATTAACATTATTGTGGGACATAAAAAGTATTAGTTGTTGGAATATAAGTATGTAACGACAAATTAATAGATAAGTTAGGGACAATCATTCAACAACAGTAAAACACTATTATGCAATAACAAACATAATTAGCAAGTACGCGTACTAGAAAAGCAAAAACAAGAACATAATTAGAGTGACTTATCATGATAGATCGATTCGTCTTAATAAAATTGTACTAAAGGTATGTTTGGCAACCTCAATTTCAAGACTTGGATTTGAAATTGAAAGAACAAAATGAATTTCGTGAAACTAATTTAACCCTTTCAATTCCAATTCAATGAATTGGAATCGAGTTGCCAAACATACTGTAAGAGATAATATTCTCCCAATTCTTGCAACATTATGTATGAGCAATTTTCTCGGAGGATAAAACGATCCCAGAAGATTTTAAATATGATGAAATAATTAGGGTTGACAAAAAATTTAAATTTGTAACAATCAACTTGTGTATCAACCGTAACAATTATAATTGATATGTGAAAATTGATATACCGAAATGTTAGTACGGTTGTACTGTAACAATTATTTATAATTGGTTGATACACGAGCATAAATTTAATGTTGGTTGGTATACCAAGTACCAATTATAGTTTTTGAAAATACTAATTTACATATAAATATTAAATATGTATGCATATATATAATAAAATTTCCTTCGATCCATAATTTGACAGCTAGCTTTCTCTATTCTTGATTCTCATTTCTCACAAGTCTCTCTCCCGTCCGGCGATTTGCCTTCATCCCACCATTTTTTATTTTCGCCCAAAACGAGATACGTACTTCTATCTTTCAATTTCCCTCTTTCTAATGAATATAAACGAAGTTGTATTCAATTGAATCATGTTCTTGTTCTTTACTGATTATAGCTAGGGTTTGAGGTTTCTTTTTTGTGTTCACATTCCCTATTTCTAAAATGTCTTTGCTTTTTATTTTCTTCAATTTTGATTCGGTAGTGTCATAATATTCATCGTTGGTGGGTAGTAATTCACTTTATTTGATTCCCATTTCAAGCAAAATGTCTTTATTAGGTCGGATTGTATGTGGGTTATGGTGTGTTTTGAATATAATGTAATAATTTTTTAATTTTGATTTTATATTTGTTACAGGCTAGTAACAACCGTAACAATCTAGTACTAACCGAGTAACCGTACCAACTAAGTTGGTTGGTAATGGTATGTATTTTTATATACCAAGTTAAACTTTGTTGCTAAATGGTACAAGCGAAATACAATCGTTATACTTATCAATCAAGCCAGTCCTAAAAATAATTATTTATTTTTAACTTTAATGATGGATAAAGAAGATTTTTAGTGATTTCACAAAAAGAAAAAATTACATTCACAATTAGCAAAATCTCTTTGGAGAAATGGACATTAAAGAGCAAACCCTAATTATAGCAGAATTGAGTTGTGAATTCAAGCATGAAAAATGCCTGAATTAAATAATACTCCTATAATTAAATTAAGGACTTGTCGTCTGGTGGTGTATTTATAAAATTTATGGTATATATGAATCACTAGCACATGCCCGTGTTCAAGGTCACGTAATTTTTTTTTAAAAAAATTTTTTTTTTTAATTAAAAAGAATTTTTTTTAAGGGCAAAATGGGAAAGGGACAAAATAGTGAGGGTAAAATAGGAATTTCAGCGGTTGAAACTGTTCAAAGAATTGGAGCAAACACCCCCTCCATTTATACTATAGATATTTATCATGATTTGTTTGGAAGAAACATTTATCATTCAATCTTTGTACAACATTTTTGAACATACCAAAAGTATCGAGTTGGGCCGGACGAGTAAAGCCCAGTCACAGACACCCTTGGCCACCGTATTCTCAATGAGGCTGGCCCAATCAGAACAAGGCCCAAAGCCCATCTCTTGTATCAGTCGACTAAGCCCCTGGTCCGACCTATAAGTCCCAGGCCGAATTAGTCCGACCTCATGATCCATATCATAATTCGGGTACGAACCATGCTCTACCCGCCAGTCAGGTCGACCCATCTACAAGTGGCGACCTCGACCTAACCCCAAGCGTCGACCTGACATATAAAGGCGCACGTGGGTCAATCTTTCCATAACAAAGATCCCTACAAAGCGAGGGACGGTTACAAGCATGTTCCCACGAACATAATCTGCGGCTATAATTTCGGAGCTCATGTAGCACCACCAAAAATACAACGGCTATCACATATAAATACTTCATCACTACCCAACGGTGAAAGGTAAGCTTGCCATTTTGTTATCGAAATTCATTATTCTATACATTTTGAGCTATAAACAACGGTAATCTTACTCTCGCGCCGAGCGTCTTCGCCGGAGACACATCAGGCTAGTCGTGGGTTACATTTTCGGAGTCGAGGCCGAGGTGATCGGTCTGCCACGTGGAGGAAGATTGATAAGCACATTTCTGTAGCATCGGTTTGGTTCCATTCTTAGGAAACGTGCTTCAACTTGACCTTAAAATTTTCAACAACCTACAACAATGGTGACTTCGAGACGGACACGTATCCGAGGCTTCACTGGGCATGAAGAAGTGAACAGCAACAACAACACTAATGCAAATGCAAATGCGAAAACTTGAATTTGCCTCCTCCCCACCAAACCGTCCTCATGGTAGAGCCACGCGCTCTACCGGTGTCGTTGATGGCGGGGTTTGCGACACGAGGAGGCAAAAGGCACATGGATGGGCGAGCTCCACCTCTAAACGTCCAACCGCTCGGGTGAACGTTGGAAACGGGGCAGTCCACTCCACCAACCCTATGAGCAAGAAGGAAATGATGTTGCAGAGGGCCCGGATTTTGGCCGACTTAATAGCTATGGAAGAGGCGAAGCGAGGCCGATGTGCGCTACGAAAGAATGGATTGTACTCAGGTCTCTAATGGACAACAGGCTAGGAGTATGAGGCCAAATGAAGGTGTGGGACAGAATGGTGACAACAGGATAGTTCAGCGAGCTCCTACTATCGTGCATGTGCCGAGTAACGACCTAAGGGCTAGCCTCAACAGAAACAGGGAGCAGGAGGCTCAATCCGATTTGAGGACTCAGCTAACAGCCAACAGAAACAGGCATGTTTCTCCGGCCCGAACGCAAAGATCAGGATCTCAAAGAGACAGGAATGGGCGCAGGTCGCCTATAAGAGAGGAGAGGCGCAGTCGCCACTTGGATATGACGGGCGCAGTCGCCATGTGCTTGAGAGGCGCAGTCGCCTCAAAGAAGTAACAGCATAGATCCCCGTCGGATCGAGAGGGACAATTCCCATAGAGACAGAGGAGTAGGCGGGTCACTCCACCCGGAGTGAGGGCCGAGGGAGATCGAATGCTGCTCCCCCTCCAGGAGATGGAAGACCCGACGCTAGGGAATGGTTATTGATGAAGAAGACGTTCCAACAATGGGAGGAAGAGAAGAAAAAGGAAACCGGAAAGGTTGAACGAGTTGATTTTACCCTTCGACCTCTAGCGAAGGAGATCAGAGACAGTCGACCTCCTCCAACTTTCAGGTTGCCTCCTCTAGAGAAATATTCAGGGTCCACTAATGCGAAAAGTCACATACAACATCTGGAGGCCACTATGTGCTTTGTCGCCAATGAAGATGACAACATGTGTAAAGCCCTCCTAAGCACCCTTACTGGGGCAGCCTTAACTTGGTTGATGGTTTGGGCTGGCGATAGCATCACCACTTGGGCGGGCTTCGGGACAAAGTTCTTAGATCGCTTCTCATTGCGGGAGCTCGGAAGACGATCATCACGAGACTTGAATAACTTGGTGCAAGCGAAGAATGAAAGCTCGATGAGCTACTTCACCAAGTTCAAAGAAATGGTGGACAAGATAGAGGAGGACATCACTGATAGGGAAGTCATCAACTGCTTCCGAAACGGTATTTCCTCAGCAGACATGGATTATGAGCTTACAGTTCGTACAGTGACAACTCGACAGGAGTTGTTCGAGAAGGTATACAATGTCGCTCTTGCTGAGGAGAGGAAGGAGAAAAAGAATGGTAAAAGCCCCAAGGTGGAAGTCGCTGATGATAAAAAGGACTCCAACAAGAATGGGGGGAACAATAAGAACGGAAAGAACAAAACTAGGGCAACAGAGAAGGTGCCCGAAGCTTTCACTCCCCTTACGGTGAGTCGAGCTGAGATCATGAATGCTGTCGAGCTAGCTCCACCGCCCCAATGAACCCGAGCAACAAATTCAGGGACAACGGCAAATATTGTGACTACCACAAAGACACCTGGTCATCTTACGAGAGGATTGTTTGGGTTTGAAGCGCATTATACAAAGAATGGTCGACCGTGGGAGACTCGACGCTTATGTGAAGAGACCTCAAGCCGGAGGAGGTGAGCGGCCGAGGTGGGCAACAAGGACCTGGGCGCAAAGCCTGGGGACCGGACACAGGGGTTATCACCGAACAAGCGAGCAACACGGCCATCAAACACAAGATATTCCCGGCTCAATAAGGCCCCACATGTGCCTCCAAGGAGAGAAATCTGAGATGAGGCAATCAGCTTCTACCCCCATGAATTGGCAACTAATATGGCGGCTAGGGAGCAAGTTCTCGTCATCCCAGGTCTCATAGACGGATGTACGACGAGCAGACTCTTAGTCGACACGGGGGCCTGCAAGGATGTTTTGTTTTACAAGACTTTCAAGGAGATGGGTCTTAATGACGAGCAGTTGGAAAGATATGATGGTAGGTTGGAAGGCTTCACCAACCATCGAGTAGATGCTAAAGGCCAGATAGCGCTCGACGTCGACCTAGGCCAGCACCCCCTCAGGGTTGTCTCAAAGGTACAATTTATTGTGATTGATGTAAATAGTGACTATGCAGCCATCCTTGGAATTCCTGGACAGGTCGCTCTTGGAATGGTAGCCTCAATTCCTCACCAGCGAGTAAAGTTCCCCACACCTGCTGGAGTGGGTTGCGTACAAGGCGCAGCTCGAGCATACCTGGATCATGTTCTAAGAGAAAGAAAGAAAAGGGAGTTAGAAATTGAGACTCCTGATGGCTACTTGAAGTTGTCCCAGTCAGTCACCAAGACTACTCGACTATCAACAATCACCGAGGTCGTGGAAGAGTCGACCTATCGCTCAAATGACGAGGTCATGCTTGAGTCGACACGTCACTCTAACACTACTGAGGTCGATTCAGATGTAGTTATGGTCGATCAAGTCCTCATAGGCAACCTATGCCTCCAGATCGACAATAACTCGGGGGCCACCACCAGCGAGGTTGCAGACAAGCTCGATGATATGATAGCAGAGGAAGCTCCGCATTTGGGAGCTGAAGAAAGACAAAAGGTCAGGGAAATCATAGTAGAAACTCTGCAGTTCAGAGATGGACCTGAGTTAGAAGCTGTAGATGAGCTGGAGTCAATCATCACCAACTCTTCCTACCCCGACCAAAAAATTCAAATTGGAAAGCAGTTATCAGTCGAGGAGCGAGCAAAAATCATAGAGCTACTCAAGGAAAGTAATGATGTCTTTGCATGGAGAGTAGAAGACATGAGGGGAATCAAGGAGGAGGTCGCCGTTCGGCCAGATCGGAAGTCAACCCGACCATAAAGCCGAGACCCCAAAAGCTGAGAAGTTTTGCTCGCGACAAGGAAGAGGCTATCAAAGCAGAGGTACAAAAACTTTTGAGTGCAGGTATAATCAAAGAGGCCACTCATACAACGTGGTTGGCCAACGTGGTCATGGTGAAGAAATCAAATGGCAAGTGGCGGATGTGTGTCGACTTCACTACTCTCAATCTAGCTTGCCCAAAGGATAGCTATCCTCTTCCTAGAATTGACAAGCTTGTTGATTCCATTGCTGGTCATTCCACTCTCAGTTTCTGGATGCTTACTCGGGGTACCACCGGATAAAGATGCACGAGGATGACATAGTGAAAAGCGGCATTTCGAGCGGTGGGGCATCTCTTGCTATAATATGATGCCTTTTGGATTGAAGAATGCGGGAGCTACATATCGGAGGATGGTGAACAAAGTCTTTGCCTCACGTATTGGTCGAAATATGGAGGCCTACGTTGACGACATGGTCATTAAAACTAAGGCCGGGAGTCACGTGGTCGACTTAAAGGAGACATTCGCCAATTTACGAGCAAACGACATGAAGCTCAACCCCGGTAAATGTGTGTTTGGAGTGGCAGTACCGGCAAGTTCTTGGGATTCATGGTATCTCGGAGGGGCATAGAAGCTAATCCGCAGAAGATAAAGGCTTTAGTCGACATGAAGGCTCCCACCACTATCAAGGAGATGCGGCGACTTAATGGAAGGGTAGCGGCTCTTGGTCGCTTCATATCAAAGTCGGCGAAAGGTCTCTCCCCTTCTTGAAAGCATTGAGGGGACGAAAAGTTTTGAATGGACGACCGAATGTCATTCGTCGTTCCAACAATTGAAGGATTATCTTGCTACTCCACCTCTGCTCGGTAGCTTGGATGGTAGTGAGACTTTATTTGTGTATCTATCCGTAGGAGACAAGTCGATTCTTTGCGGTATTGATTAGAGAGGATGAAGGGCTTGAAGCACATGTACTATATCGTAAAGCATTATCGGATGTGGAAAGCGAGGTATTACAACGGCGAGAAAGTTGCTTATGCTCTAGTCGTAACTTCAAGAAAGTTACGAGCTTATTTTCAGCTCATCCGATCGTGGTCCTTACCAATGCTCCCTTAAGAAAAATCTTTGCACTGGCCCAGGAGAGTTCGTGTCGACTACTCAATTGGTCAATTGCCCTCACTTGAATTTGACATTGAGTATCGACCTCGAAAGGCGTTGAAAGCTCAAGCTCGTCGACTTCTTGAGTCGAGCTTACGTTCGCGAGGAAGATGACGAGCGGCGAGCTCCAAAAGAAAAGGGCAAAGGGAAAGAGCCGAGTCACAAGTCGCCGTCACTCTACCCGTCGATTGTTGGAAGGTCTATTCGAGACGGGTCGGCAACCAAAAATGTCGGTGGAGAGCTGGAATTGTCTTGGTCGAGCCGTAGTCCGGGGCCCATTTACGAGGAATCGCTAAGGTTCAAATTTGACGCTTCCAACAACCAAGCCGAATATGAGGCCTTGATTGCGGCTATTGAGTACGCCCAATGCTTCGGAGCAACTAAGATCATGGCCTCTTGTGACTCACAATTGATAGTCAACCGAGGTCAAAGGCGAGTACGAAGTGCTTAGTTCTACTCTCATCAAATCTGCGACCTGGTGAAAGAAGCGATAAAGGACTTAGAATTGCAGGAGATTGAAGGATTGGAAGAGAAGATAACGAGCCGGCCGACCTCCTCTCGAAACTTGCTACTTCGGATGAGCCACATGACGAGCCCATCTCCTTCCTCGAAAATCCGGCTTATGAGAGGGTAAAAATTCGTGCATAGATGATCCCTCGAGAAATTGGACTCGGGAGAAGTGTTGGATTGAGGAAATGAAAGCATACTTAGAAAGTGGCGAGCTACCGGAGGACGAGAAGAAGGCTCGAGCCGTCAAAAGAAAGCTCAGAGGTATGTCATTCAAGGAGGCGACTGTTCGGAAGATCCTATACTCGGCCATTACTAAAGTGCATCCACCCTCAAGAGGTCGCCCTATTGATACATGAAGTACACAGTGGGATGCTGTGGTGGACACCGGGGGCAGGACTCTTGCGAGACAAGTTAATCACTTTGGGATACTACGGCCACATATGAGAGGCGACACTCACAACTTTGTTCAGCAATGTGATCAATGCCAAAGGTTTGCCAACTTACCTCACATGCCTACAACCGAGCGAGACTCCGGTAATTGCGGCTGGCCATTCGACATGTGGGGTGTCGACTTGATTGGACCCTTCCCTCCCGCCCGAGGAAATTGCAAGTATGTGATCGTTGCTATAGATCACTTCACTAAATGGGTTGAGGCTAAACCATTAGCTCGCATCACGGAGGAGAATGCTATAAACTTCATTCATGATTTCATTTGGTGCCGATTTGGTTTTCCAAGAGCCATAGTATCGACAACGGACTACGGTTCTCAAGAGCCTTCGAAGCGAGAGATGAATCGGGTAGGAATCAAGCATTGGCAATCTTACGTCGCATATCCTCAAGGAAATGGGCAAGGCGAGGCGGCAAATAAGCTTGTTCTATCTTCGCTCAAGACGGGACTCGTAGGTCGACGTAACAATTGGTTGGACGAACTCCCCCTTGCTCTTTGGGCGGTTCGTACAACCACTCCCGGGGGCTACGGGGAAACCCCTTTCGCTCTCACATATGGGTCGAGGCCGTGGCACCTGCCGAGCTCGAGATTCCCTGCTTGCAGTGACTTTCTTCAATCAAGAGCAAAATGATACCAACAGATTGATCGACCTGGATCTAATCGACGAGAAGCGAGAAACTTGACCTACCTCCGAATGGTCAACTACAAACAAATAACTAAGAGTTACCACGACAAGAAGGTCAAGGCAAGGTCGTTCCGGGTTGGAGATTACGTGTTGAGAAAGATTGAAGCGACGGGTAGAAGGACCCGGCAGAACAAGCTATCTCTGGCGGGAAGGTCCTATGTAGTCACTCGAGTCGTCAAGGAAGGAACTTACATGATAGCCCGCCGGAGGTGACGAGTTGAAACATCCTTGGCATGCTACTCACCTGATCAAATATTACTTCTAGCTTTCAGTTTTCAAGTTCAAGTTTGTGTTAGTTCCAGTTTCAAGATGATGTAAGCATGTTTCCCAATTCAATAAAAAGTGCAGTTTATGCGATCAAACATAGTGTTACACCAATCCCAACGAGCTCGACTCTTAGTCAGCCTCGCCCTAATAAGCTCGATTCTTAATCAGCTTTGTTCATTTAACAAGTCCGACTCTTAGTCGACTTCGTTCTAACAAACTCGACTCTTAGTCAGTTTGATCTAATAAGCTCGATTCTTAATCAGCTTTGTTCATTTAACAAGTCCGACTCTTAGTCGACTTCGTTCTAACAAACTCGACTCTTAGTCAGTTTGATCTAATAAGCTCGATTCTTAATCAGCTTTGTTCATTTAACAAGTCCGACTCTTAGTCGACTTCGTTCTAACAAACTCGACTCTTAGTCAGTCTGTTTCAATTAGCTCGACCCTTAGGTCAGCTTCAACAACGTAAGCAGGTTTTACTCATAGTCAATCTTGTTTACAAGAATGTCAACCAAGTTTGAGGTCGACTAAGTCAATACAGATCAAGTCACCTTTAAACTTAAGTTGACACATTTATCCTATCTACATCTAGCTCGACACTCGCATCAAAGGCATACAACATGCAATAAAAGAAGTCAGCTAAGATAGAAATAAGTCTCCCAAAGTGGGCCAGGACTTAGATAAATAAATATTACAAAAAGTATCATGCCTCCCATGAAATAGGGCCAAGGCATTCAAGTATCAAGAACAAAAAAGTAAAAGTGTTTGAAGCTTGTTCCATTACAATAACCATCAAAAACCAAAATCTATTCGTGGGGAGTGCCTTCCACCTGGCCAGTGACGAGTGCAGGATTAGTCTCAGCTTGACCTCCCACGGTAGATGGCTCACCAAGAACATCTTCAGTCTGGTAAATCACCTTGCGTGAATCACTGAATGTGTACTTTGGGGTCTCTTCATTAAAAGCTGGGTCCTCATAATCATCAAGTTCGGCCCGGGATAGTGTCAAAGTTAACTTTTGCTACCTCGGGAGGGTTCCAGGCGCGCTTGGCCTCTTCATCATCTTTAGTGATAAGCTCCATGTCATTATCAGTGTAAGGCACCAAGGAATGGCCTTGACGAGCTGCGGTATTGTAAGGATCCTCAGAAGCCCATTGAGCTAGCTTCTCGATTGATATGTCAACTGACGGATCCACAACAATACGTCTGGCCATATGGCTCATCCCTACTTTGAAGAATACAGGCCTCCTTAGTGACATGATCATGGAGCTCATCACTATCTTTGTAAACCTGGATAGCGTCCTCTTTAGCTTTCTTTACGACATCGGCAAGCTCACCTTCCCACTTGAGTCGAGCGACCTCTAACTCTTCCTGTTTCTTGGCCAAGGTAATTGGCACTTCCTCCGGTTGTTGAGTCGCCGGTTCGAGATCAGCGAGATATTTTCTTCTTCTCCTCCCTAAGGACGGCCAAGCTCTTTATTAGCTTCTCCCGGTGAGCCCAGGCCTCCTCTTTGGCCTTGATTTCATTATCTTTGACAAGCTTCAGAGTTTCATAGGCGCTGTCCAAGTCAGAGTGCTCTTCTTTTGTCTTCTCGAGCTCGGCCTGAAGTTTCTTTTTATCCTCCTTCAGCTCCTCCACCTTGGGCCGCCTCCTCCTCAAGTTTCAATAGCTCCTCATTCTTTTTAGCCGGCATGAGCTTGGCTAGCTTCTCCTGCTCCTCGGCGGCCTTCCAATAAGTGGTGGCCGGGTCGATCATGGCAAGAAGCGTAAGGACGAATAAAGAAAAATGTCAAATCAAGCTTAAATAAGAGGCGGTAAAGGAAAGACATGAGGGATAAGCACAATCTGTCCAAGGGTTAGAAGAATTACCTCGGAGGAAGCTAGCCCGACCCTAGCTCGGCAAGCTTAAGGTCGAGGTTTCTTGGTAAATCTACGGATCAAGTCCTGATCGGCCCGCCCTCGACAACTACTTGGCCATACTCCAAGTCGAGGATATTCCCCTAGCCAAGCGGTTGATCTTGGTCGAGAGGGCGACCTCACTCGGCTCGTCAACTCGAGCTCGGACCATCTCGGCATAAGACACTCCTAACGGGGAAGGTTGGGGGCCCAAACTCTCGGTCCCCACGGGTTCGCTAGCATTGACTTGATCGGAGGCCGAGCTCGCTATTGAAGGGCCGATCTTAATCACCTTCGATAGGGGCACCATCATCTTCATCTTCGTCTTCATCCAAGGAAATGACATGGGACTTCCTCTTGGAACCAGCCTTGGTTTTGGTCTTAGCCTTGTTTTTGGACTTAGCTTGGGCTCGAGTTACGCACGTCCGACCTCCTCCTCGGGTTCCACATTCGGCTCGGCTTCATCCACGCCGGCGGCTTGACCTTCTTCGGGATCTTGGACATTGACATCCTCGGCATTCTCTCCTCTTGGGCCTTCAAACAGCTCTTCAAGGCTCTCCTCCACGGGAATAGATTTAGCGAGGTCCACATCAGCCGGTCTGCGAATCTCGTGACGCGGGACACCTTCCCTCTCTCTGTGTTCCCTGGCATTGGGCTGCACCACGGCTCCTCTTGCTTTTCCTAATATCGATAGCTTCGGCCCATGTTTGCTTCTTGCTCGGAGATAGAACTATACCAAAAAGAAGCAATAAAAGATCAGATCGACGCAAGTAATCTCTACATACGAGCACATAGTTCTATGTACGAATTAAACCTACACGAGCTAGTTATTCTACATACGAGCAAAAAGTTCTATGTATAAATCCGACTTGCGAGTAAACAAACAACAGTTAAGACATATATCAACTAACGAGTTCAACACACGGCGGTTATTCTAAGTAGGAAGTAGAGCATACGCTTATCAACAAATGCGGGAAGAATCAAGGGGACGGTGAATGGTGGAGTTCTTACCCCCAAAATGTTCTATCTTTTCCTTACAATAATTGACTCCCTTCTTACAGTAATGGCATTCTCTCTTGAATCTAAATCGAGCTCCCTCATGGGTGACCCAATCTGGATATCTCTGACACCTAACTACTGGAACCATGGGTACCACGTCCCCACCACCGACCATCAATCCAGCACGGATGAAGTTATTCTTATTGGTTCCCAGGGCATGCCAACTGATAGCCCCATTTTTGGTGAACTCCACCAGCTTCTTACGCAAATCGTTGTGCCAATATGGTGCCCAGTAGTCCTCTTCCCTCACACCTTTCGTGTCAAGGCCAGGGCAAGGGAAATTCCCATCCCCTTCGACTTTCAACCGGCCACGTAGGAGTTCCATCCACCGGCCTTACCGGGAAGATTGGCAAATAGCTTGGGAATCTTTGGCTTGGAGGGAGTACTTATCCCCTTATGGCTGTCAAACTTGATATTGAAAAACTCCTTGAACACCTTCATACAAGGCTCGTATCCTAAAAATCTACAAACCATGGTGAAACATACCAGTACCCTGCAGGTGTTGGCTCCTAGTTGAAGTGGCAAGGCATTTGTGCATTCTAAAAACTCATTTATAAAGGGGTCTAGGGGTAACCTTAAACCAGCCTCAAATTGGCCATAGTAGAAAGCCACCCTTGTGGGATCCTCCTCGTCAGTATCCTCAAGCTGATTGAAGTAATCATCTCTGCTATACAAGGTGACATCGAATTCTTTCCTATCAACCTCGCAAAATTCGTGTATCATACTCAAGCGAGATGGAACATTCTGCTTTCCTCTAAGCACCTTTGGAGGAACATAACCCTGTTCATTCCTGCCCGGTACCACATTAGCCTCAAAGGCATCAACGATACGTGGGCTGGATGAGGTCGATGCATGGGCTTCACCTTGAGTCTCCATATCTGTACAAGAAGAAGGGGAAACAGGGGAATCAGTTCTACAAGAAGTCTTGGGAGTCCTATCAGATACACTAAGGGGCGACCTAGATTCCCCCGGAAACCCTATCCTATTCCTAATGAAGGAGGGTTTATTGGGACCTTGAATGTAAAACGTGGTAATATGATCAAGAAGTTCATGAAAGAGGTGAAACGACTCGACTCTTAGGTCATTTGTTCCGAGGGTACCTAAGCTATCCCCTACAGGCAAGACCAATTCAGTGAAGTGCAAACCCCATTGGGTTAAAATTGAAGTACACTCCTCCATGGTCATCTCCCTCCACTCACCGTTCAAATGTTTATACACCCTACGATTGATTTTACAATACCCATACCAAGCTCCGGGTTCTGTACTAAAGGTCTTAGCCATGGCAGAATTGAAGAAATTACGGAAATAAAGCCCTAATTCTGAAAGACGAAGAGAAATACCTTAAGTTAGTTCGAACGAGGGGGGTCTACAGATGAAGATGGGAGATTTGATTTATCCAATTGCCTTCGTCGATATCTTCGCCGGACTTCAAGGAATCAAAGATGGCGAAAGTTGTAAATGGAGAAGGATTCTTGATTTTATAGTTCCTTGAATTGGAAAGGGCAAAGAGAAATTCAAAATTAATTCTCCTAATTAATTACGGAAACTGTTTCCTAGGCGGACTCTCAAACGTCAAAATTGTAATCATTATGGCAAAAACGGCGCTCCTTCATCTATGACCGTTCATCATCAACGTCCTGGATTGTGCCACGTCATCTTGGTCGACTAAACCTCTGAACGAGTAACGACTGCGAGTAACAACAAATTTTCAACAAGATTTCATTAAATTCCTAGTCGACGAAGTCAACTCGAAAGTTGGGGGCAGCCGAACATACCAAAAGTATCGAGTTGGGCCGGACGAGTAAAGCCCAGTCACAGACACCCTTGGCCACCGTATTCTCAATGAGGCTGGCCCAATCAGAACAAGGCCCAAAGCCCATCTCTTGTATCAGTCGACTAAGCCCCTGGTCCGACCTATAAGTCCCGACCTGAATTAGTCCGACCTCATGATCCATATCATAATTCGGGTACGAACCATGCTCTACCCGCCAGTCAGGTCGACCCATCTACAAGTGGCGACCTCGACCTAACCCCAAGCGTCGACCTGACATATAAAGGCGCACGTGGGTCAATCTTTCCATAACAGCATCCCTACAAAGCAGGGACGGTTACAAGCATGTTCCCACGAACATAACTGCAGCTATAATTTCGGAGCTCATGTAGCACCACCAAAAATACAACGGCTATCACATATAAATACTTCATCACTACCCAACGGTGAAAGGTAACTGCCATTTTGTTATCAGAATTCATTATTCTATACATTTTGAGCTATAAACAACAGTAATCTTACTCTCACGCCCGAGCGTCTTCGCCGGAGACACATCCGGCTAGTCGTGGGTTCTGTTTTCAGGTCAAGGAGCCAGGTGATCAGTCCTGCCACGTGGAGGAAGATTGATAAGCACATTTCCTGTAGCATCAATTTTCATGGTTTTTTTTTTTTTTTACAATGTCCCGACCAGAAAACAATGAGAGGAATCGAACTCTAAATCTTATAGAGCGTAAAGTTTGATTTTTATCACTGAATCACTTCTTTAGGAACAATATTCTCATGGGTGTTAATGACTTCTATAAAAAATGTTTATCTATCATATTTCTTCTTTTTATAATTACATAATAATTTTTTTAGGTCGATTAATTGGTACATGCTTTGCTTTTTTTTTTTTTTTTTTGTGTGTGTGTTTGTGTGTGAAGCTATTTGACATTTCCAGGAAATGTAGCACAGTAAAACATGTGCTTTGAACCTAGAAATAAGGCATCGCATGCTCGACAAAGTTTGGCCAAAATACTGCCCCCTTAATTAGTTGTGTACATCTCATTCCAATTCCACAGAAGAAGTTTTTCATATACATGTATTATTCATCCGTTTCAAAATAATTATCGTATTTTTTATTTTTATTTTTGAAAATGATGTTGATGACGCCACAGCTTTTGGGGTCAGGAGCGGTTCAGGATATCTGGCTAGGATATATTTGGTGGTTTAATGTACCTAGATCACAACACAAACAAGCACCGTTAAGGTCAAAGTTGGATGTTACTCCAACTCAGGCCCTCGGGTGTGAGAGTAAGAATACTGAGTAATAAGGCTTTGAATACCTTTGGAGTGAGTGTGTGTTTAGGTTTAGAGAGTAATAGAGCTTACTCAATTGTATCTGGAACTTACCTTGCCCAAGGGGGTAAAGGCCTTCTATTTATAGGCAATGAGACGGTGCTTAGTCGATGTAAGCAATGAGATCAGCCCCAGTGGGCACTTTGGTATTTGACCAGCTACACGTGTCCGCAGCTAACTGGTCCTGCCAGGGAGGGAACATTGACTGTCCAGGGGACATGGCTGAAAGTGACATGAGCCGTGTAGCCGGCTTAGTGCATTAAATGAAATAGTAGGCGCCGGACTGAGCCGCATTGAATGCGTTATGGGGGAGCCGACAAGTGGCTGTCAGAGCCGGTGGTGACTTGCTCAAGAAGACTTGACATTAACCGGAAACGGATATGTGCCGCGGTCAACGTTGTGCCCGCGGTCAAAGATATATGACGCGAGCACGGTTGATGCGGTCATGACTCATGCGGGCACGGATCCAGCGAGCAGGATCCCAACGGTCCTCGATGGGGACGATGCGAGGAGGGACGCGGTCTTGACCGCAAAGGCCTATTTGTCCGCGGTCTTCCCTCCAGCGGTCTAGGAACTGCCACGTCACTGGTTCCTTGGACTAGACCGAGCGCGGGCCCGGTCCAGTAGATCCGGGCTCATCAATGGCCCCTAGCTCCAAGTGTGATTATTTATGGTCTGAGTGAGGAGCTACTAGAAGCTCGGCTTGCCCCAATTGTTCCTCGAGCGAGCACCAGTGTTGGTGTTTTTGTTGGGCCTCATGGGCTTATTGCACCGTTCGGGAAGCACCAGTGAGAGACACGTGGCCCCTTGCATGGCGTCCCTCCCGGTTAACAGGGGGGGCCCCTTGGCAGATGAAAAGACAGGTTAAGGGTACGTACAGGGGTACGTGTCAGCCATCCAAGGAGGGTAATAAATGCAAAAGGTATTTAATTTTCGAATTTTCAAACGTTGGAGACGGTTCAGGGTCCGAGGTTGGATTTGTGGGCTAATTAATACGGGTTAACGGGTTAACCCGTATAGGTAGGCCTTATAAATACCAAACCCTTAAACCTCATACACTTTTACCGTTTCCAAACATCCGAAGAGCTTTAGAGAGAGAAATTTCCTGCTGCGAATTACGTACGGCCGTTCTTGAATCTACCCTCAAGCTTTCTTTTCGTAAGTAACGTTGGGTGTTTTTCTTCTTCATCTCCTTCTATTTTTTCTTTTCTGGGTTTTGAACGAAATGACCACTCGTGAATTTGGACCCCGCCGTCCCATAGAACTAGGAGATGGGTCCACCCCTGATATCTTTGCCGTCTTTAGGAAGGTAGGATTGGGGTGGATAAGGCTATCCCTTAGGTGTTTCCTGTTTTTCTGTGAGAGAGATGATTGGGGGCCTTTTGTCCCACCCCGATTGTGGGAGGCCAAGAGAAAGTACATCTACAATCGTAATGTCTTGGTGTTGAGGATCACCGCAGCTAAGAAATTTTGTAATGGGGGTTTTGTGCGGGTTTCCCCGCGAGAGAGATCGGGCTTTGAACGCCGTAGAACTTGTGAGGAGAGCGATCCGTGTCCCCGAACAAATAGCCGCAGGAGAAGTGTGAACTAATGGACCCCGATCAAACTAATGAGGTGCGAGCACTGAGCACCGAGGACCTGAGCACCGGGGACCTGAATAACCCTCTAAATGTTACGCCGCTTAAGGACGGTTTTCCCGATGTTGTGCCCGCGGCCCACAGGGGGTCATGCTAACCCAGTGATCGAGCGGTAGCGAGGAGTTGGAGCCTCTGAATTTCCAAGTGACCGGAGGTAGGGGAATGAACCTGAGGTAACCTCTGTCGGAGTTGATGACACCGGTCTCTTTGGCTCGGCGAGCTCGGAGACCGAGGAGGATGACCGCGAGGTTGAGGACGGGAGAGCTGCGGGGACCTCTAAGAAGGCTGCCGAGACCACGATCGTGGATGCCTTTTCGACCACGACTCCGAGGAGGAGGAGGTAGCCGAGGCCCCGCCCGCAATAAAGGCAAACGGCCCGGTGTTGAGGCGAACCACAGTCATGGCCGCGATAAGAAAACCAAGGAAGTGGCTATCCTCAACTAGGAGGAGGATATTTATGAAGTGTACAATGTTGACCGCAAGGCCTATCGTGTCCGCACCCTTGGGCACGTTCCGATAAAGGGAAGGATAAGGCGAGGCGGAGACGATGGCTGATGTCCGCGAGGATAATAGGGCCTTAGTTTTTATGGTGCTCAATTTGAGAATGGCACGAGGTTGCCCCTGGATCCTTTCTACTATGAATTCCTGGAGTTCAATGTTGCCTCCCCATGAACGACTCCCAATGCCATCGGGGCTATTGTTTCTTTCATAGGTTTTGCGAGATTCTTGGGCTATGAACCCACGCCTGGCCGGGCTTTATGCCTACTACCAAAACCAAATCGGAGTATTACGGGTTTGAAGGCTAGGAATTTCTCTACCAAGACCTTCTCTCCCCCCACTTTGAACAAGTTTGACCAATGGAACTAGAAGGATATCTTGGTCATTGAGTCTAGGTTTGGATGGCCCTTTTCCAAGCCTCGAGTCCGGTCCGATGAAGGTGTCCTCTAGCGATTATCAGGACCCGTCCTCTGCCGATGCTATGCGCCTTTGCCATAGAGGCATCTGGCCCTTTATTTGGATAGCGGGGAGGAGCCCGTTTATGACGTGGGCACAATAGTTGTAGATGAGCCTCTTTTGATCTACTCAGGGGTGGCTCCTCGCAGGGAGGGCGCCTCACATGCCCCTAGAGTAGAAATAGAGTCGTTGCCCCGTGACCCTGATTGGAGGGTGCACGAGCACTATCAATTTGAGGCGGATTGTAAGACACCGCATCTTTGGGCGGCGAGTGCGATCCTCCCGAACTTATCGGTCTCTAACTTTTTTCATATAACTGTTTGCCAATTTATTTTTGTCTTTGGATTTTTGAACTGCATTCTAACCTTTTCTCTTTCCCTCCAGAGTAGATCCCGAAGAATACAATTTCTGATGGCCCCTTTGAATGCTGCTCAGTTGAAGGCCAAGAACAAACAAGCTATCAGGGATCTTTGCTGCGAAGAGCGGGCGAGATGGGTGGGGTCCCCACCAAGGATAAGACGGTGCCCGTTGTCAGCAGAAAGACGGGGGATCCTCTGAGCCTTCCCAAGACTATCCCTACTACGGGGAATCTGCCTCCACCCCCCAGGGGTCCTCCTCCATCCAGCACTAGAGGCTCCCGCTCTCCCCCTGGCCGCACCATTCCTTCCGGCCATCAAATGGATTCTCGGAAGAGAAATGAGAGGGATGGAGAGCTGGGACAGGGACAAAGGAAGCTGCAGAAGGTCGGGGATGTTCCTCCTCGGACTATGACTGCCCCTGCTGTGGCCTCAGCTTCTTCTCCCCCTGTTGGGGGCACACTCTGCTCGGTTGCTTATCCAGTGGCCTCCTTGACTACTCGCGAGGAGACTCTGGCGGTTAGGAAGAGGTTGTCCGAGGTGACTCCCATCACCGGGGTGGATATCTATGCCCGGAACTCTGCCAATGCCTCCGTGGGGATCGGGCTGGCGAACCGCCTATACTCTCCGGACTTCTATAAAGGCATAGTTGTCGAGGAGAATGCCTCTGCCCTGGTGGGGGATATAGGCCTCGCTCTGACCGAGGTAGCTGCTCGCTTGATCTAATCTTTTGGCTTCACAATTTCTTTCACTGTATAACTTTTGATCTCTCTGCCCGCAGGTGAGTAATAAGGTGCTGCGGCTGCGGGAAAGCTGTGACACTCTGACCGCTGAGGTGGAGAACAAAACTTCCATTTTGGCGGCCAAACTTCGGGAGCTGGATGAGGCTCAAACAAGAATTGGGACCTTGAACTCCCTGCTGGAGGACAAGGAAAAGGCCTTCACTCAGAAGGAGACCGATTTGCAGGGCTTCCGGGGAGAGGGTGACCCGGCTGGAGAAGGACCTTGAGAAAGCAGTGGGAGCCCGGGGAATAAAGAGCTCACGGCCGGGCTGGATCTTTGCCAAGGCTGTCTGGAGGCTTTGGGGAAGAAGGTGGGCCGAGGCTGTCCAGATGGTAGGCTCCCCTACAAAAGGATGGAGGCGGAGGGAAGTCCGCCCTAGACGATGTCGCAAAGGAAGCTGTGGAGGAATACAAGAACTCCCAAGCTTTCAGGGCGGCTCGTTCTTTGAAAACACGGCTCGATATGAGGTGGGGTCCGGACACAAATAAGGAATTTTGCGGCCACGGGCAAGTTCACCGTGCGGGAGTTGGCCTTGATTGGCTCGCTTGTTGCTACGGATGATGAATGCTTGCCGGGCATGCATTAGTTCCCTTGTCCAGAGGATGAGGTCCAAGGTTTGGGAGCTGTCCCATCCTTGCGGCCTCTTTGCCTCACTGTGGCGAAGTGACGGCTCTTAGCACGATCGCCGATTTGGATGAAGCTGCGATTCGGGGAGAACCCTATATCATTGGGGATGCCTTGGCTCGGGTTCTTCCAAATGGGCCTGCTATAGGAGATCTTTTTTCCTTCGTGGGCGGCTCACTGCCCCGGCCTCTCTGAGCCCATCTACGAACCTATAACGAGAGATTCGGATGACCGATCTTCCTTCCCCAACTCCAAACTCGAAGCGGGCACGAGAAGGTGCGGCCGGAGAAGGCTGTAGATACGGCCAGGACCAAGCTCCCATAGTTTAGGATTTTTTGCTTTTTCTTTTTTACTGTAATAGCTCGTAGGATCCTTGTCATTATTTCTCGATAATAGAACCATTTTTCAAAGCTGTAACTATTCTTTTTAATTACTTGTCTTGTAGAATTTGCTTTGAGTGCTCGCAATTTTGAAGTACCTTAGTACTTGTCTTCTTGCTCTTTCTCTAGCTTTTTGACTTGTAATTAAACTTTATACTCTCCTTCAACGGTCAAAAGCTTAATAGGCCCTTTGCCCGCATTTTTTGAGTTTTCCTAACTCTTTATTCAAAATCACTTGGATTTTTCGTGAGAGTCAGCCTTATTCATCTGCGACCGTATTTGTTTTAGCCTTGTGGCAAAGTTAGGGGTCTTGACCCCAGTTTGTCTATTTGGCTTTGTTAAAACGCGTTTGATCACTGTCATCCATTTACACTTATTCCCAGCCTTGCGAGCCGTGGTGTAAGTCAAAGGCAACCAAGGCAAGCTACCTTCAGAGGGCATGCAGAGTGTGGCCGTGAAGCTATAGTCCGCGCAACAGTAGGTAGGAGCATATTTAGCATAGCGGCCCTTTAACCTACTGGCATCTGTATCCACTAACGGTGGTTCACGCTTTTTTGACCCTTTATTCAAAATCACTTGGATTTTTGTGTGAGGGTCTCCTTCGCGATCTGGTAACGGGCTTATATGTAGGCCTTTGTTACATACAGGCATACGAGTAACGGCCACCTAAGGCCTTCGCGCATTTAGTCGGGGACAAGGGCCTTGGCCTTTGTCCTCGCTTGCATCTATATCCACTTATTCCTGGTGGCGTCACGCGGGCAGGACAGTGTATCCTCCCCGCGATCTGAGCACGGATCGTAACGGATCTTTGTACTCATATAGGCGTGCGGACCCTAAAGATCGTTGCGCATCAGTAGGTACGGATCGTAATGGATCTTTGTACGCATACTGGCATCCGCTTGCGGGCATCCACTTTAGCTCTTGAGGCTGGTGGGAATAGGTTTTTTGCATCAAACTATGATGAAACATGATGATAACTTCCTTTATATACAGTCTACTCCTTCCAAAAAATTACAAAGATTTTTAAAAGAAGTATCTCTTAAGGTGGTCGCTGTTCCAAGCGTGTTTAAGCTCTTCTCCCTCTTTTGGTCGCAATATGTAGGTGCCCTCTTTGACTATCTTTGTGACCTCATATGGACCTTCCCATTTCGGGACAAATTGTTGAAACCGTGTTGGGTCCCTTGGACCTCTACGCTTCTGAGTACCCAGTCTCCAACTGAAAAACTCCTCCTATTTACTCTCTTGTCATGGTGCTTCTTCGCTTTCTGCTTGTAGTTCACCATTTTTTCATTTGCCCGTATTCTCCTTTCCTCGAGATCGTCCAGGTCACACCTTCTGTTTGTCTCATTTTGAGACTCATCGAAGTAGGTGACTCTGTACGAGGGTAGGGCTACCTCCACTGGAGCCATTGCCTCTGACCCATAGGTGAGCGAGAAGGGAGTTTCTCCTGTTGAATTTCTTATTGTGGTGCGGACAACCCATAATGCAATCTGGAGCTCGTCCAACCAACGTCCTCCTCGTCCTTCCAAGTTTTTCTTTAGGGCGCTGAGGACTAGCTTGTTCGCGGCCTCAGCTTGGCCATTTCCCTGAGGATAGGCAACTGCGGACTTACGGTGTTGCACCTTCATTCTCACACATTCAGCAGTGAATTTCGCGGAGAACTGGGTGCCATTATCTGAAATTATTGCTCGGGGAACCCCAAATCGGCAATAGATGTGGTCGTGGACAAAACTGATGGTGTTATCCTCGGAAATAGTGGCTAAGCCCTTTGCTTCCGTCCACTTGGTAAAGTAATCCACGGCCACCACAAAGATACTTAATGTTCCCTCGAGCGGTTGGAAATGGTCCAATGAGATCAATCCCCCACGTATCAAACGGCCACGATGGTACAACCAAAGTCCGCTTCTGTTGATGGTAGTGCTGGGATGTCTGCAAATCTTCGGCACTTATCACACTTTCTCACATACTCTTGCATCTCTTCTCATCGTGGGGCCAAAAGAATCCTTGAAACTTGATCTTGTCTCGAGAGGGTGCGAGCACTGGATGTCCGCCACAAACTCCTTCATGGACCTCGTAGAGTAAGTTGGTGACCATGTGATTTTTGACGCATCCGAGTAAAGGCTTGGTGAATGATCGCCGAAAGAGTACCCCATCGAGGACGAGGTATTTCGCGGACACCGCCCGATGGCTCTAGCCTTTACTGATCCTCGGGGAGGGCCTCGCTTCTCGATGTAATCCTTCATTTCATCTACCCAGTCCTTACTTGATCCTCAATATTGTTTATCTCGAATCCGATCTATAAAGCGGTCTCTCTCGTGAATTCAATCTCGGGCGATCGCCTCTAATTCATCAATTTCTTGATTGTTATTCTGGAGAGGAGGTCTGCTTCCACATTGTCCTCTCTCATGACTTGGTTTAGCTCATAGTAGGTAAACTTTTTGATGAGGGTTTTTGCAAGCCCGCAGTACTGAGTTAGCACTGGGTTGATAGTATCATACTCCCCCTTAATTTGATTAACTATGAGCCGAGAATCACCGTTGATCTCTATGTTTTGCACTCCCAAGTCTCTTGCTAATTCCATGCCTCGCTATGATCGCTTCATACTCACTGATTGTTTGATGCTTCGAATTTGAACCTCAAGGCCCTCTTAAATGTCTCCCGCAGGTGCGATCGTAAGTATGCCCGCTCCACTTATTAACTTGCTTTCATTGGCCGATGCCCACGAATAAAGTCCATATTTCTTCCGGCGCTCCTTTGGTTGCATAGTTTCATGCTCGAGCTTCGGGTTATCTTCCGATTCCCGCTCGCTTTCTCTTTCCGAGGTCGCCGTCCGCCAATTTGAATGATGACTCTACTACAAAATCAACTAAGGCTTGCGCTTTGATTGTTTTTCTCGGGAGTAGGTGATCCGGAACTCGGTGAGCTCTATAGACCAAGCTAGCATTCTCCCGAAGACTCGGTTTGTGTAAAACCTTTCTAAGCGGAGCCTCGCTTAGTACAGCCATAGGATGTGCGTAAAAGTAGGCTCTTAATTTTCGAGCGTATACAAGCAAGGCGTAAGCTAACTTCTCTATATTAAGATAACGCCCTTCTACGGCGGACAAAGGCCTTACTTACATAATAAATCTGGTTTTTGGGAGTTATTCTCCTCCCTTACAAGAACAAAGCAGCCTACCGCGTATCAAGAATCGCTAGAAATGTAAAAGCTCTTCCCGGCACCGGCCGCGAGCAGAGGGGCCGCCCGAGGTATGTTTTGACTTCTTCAAAAGCCCGATGGCACTCGCTCCATGTAAATTCATCGCCTCTCTTCCCCTTTCGAGAGTTTTGAAGAAGGGGAGGCATCTCTCTCGCCGACCGCGAGATGAAGCGCCAAGTGCCGTGATGCGGCCATTGAGCTTTTGAACATCTTTAACGCAAGCAGAGGTTTCATGTCCAATAGGGCTTGGATTTTTTCCGGGTTAGCCTCTATCCCCTTTCGATTGACCATGAATCCGAGGAACTTGCCCGCTTACCCCAAAGGCACATTTGAGGGGATTTAGCTTCATATTGTTACTACGCAAGTTCAGGAAGGTTTCCTCCACGTCGAGCTCGTGGGAGTTTTCCTTGGTTTTTATCACCATATCATCTATATAGGCCTCGAGATTTCGCCCACCGGTTTTGAAGACCGTATTGACCATCCTTTGATATGTGGCTCCTGCATTTTTTCAGCCCAAAGGGCATCATTGTGTAGCAAAGAGGTTTTGCCCGCAGCCGATGAAAGCTACAGAGCGGACATCCTCGTGAGCCATTTGGATCCGATGGTAGCCTGAGTATGCATCAATGAAGCTTAACACTCTGTGCCCGGCCATAGAGTCCACCAATTTATCTATGCGAGGAAGAGGGAAATGCTTGGGGCATGCCTTGTTGAGGTCCGTGAAGTCAACACACATTCTCCATTTATCATTGGATTTCTTGACCATCACGACATTGGCTAGCCATTCGGGGGTAGGTAATTTCCTTGATTATCCCCGCTTTTAGCAATTTTTCCACCTCTTCCTTGATGGCAATCTCTTTCTCCTGGGAGAAGTATCTCGGATTTCGGTGGATGTTCTTGAAGGATGGGTCATCATTGATTTTATGGAGGATCACGTCCTCGCCGATTCCCAAAGATATCTTCCACCCTCCAAGCGAACACATCGCAATTTGCTCTAAGGAACTCGATGAGTATCCTTCTCTCCTCGCCGTGAATTTCCGTGCCTACCTTAACAGCTTGCTCGGGAAGTGGGGGTTGATTACCACCTCCTCGAGCTCGTCGTTAGGTTTTAGGTCACTGATTTCTACAGCAAGGAGTCAATAACAATGGTAGGGGTTGACTTGAGCTTCGCCGTTGTTGCCAAAGAGTATATGATATCACGCCAATTTCCCCTCTATTCCTCGATCAATATACCCTCCTCAACAAAGTGCAGCCAATCGCTTCGATTTTCTCGCTCATCTTGAGCTCCACCTTCGTGGAATGAAAAGAAAGCATGCCAATTGGTACGGTGGCGGCGGGAGTGCAAGAGTTTTTCCCTTTTTGATTTGTCCTCGCCTTTTCCTTCTATCAATTTGTCCTCGCCTTGTATTGGCGGGCGTGATGCCCGGCCTTTCGTTCTTTCCTTTTTTCCTCCAAAGGCTCTGAGGAATCTTTCCGGCTGGTTTTGATGGTAGCAACCCCGCCCGGGTGTTAAATTTCACCCTCTCGGTGGGGGACGGACGCAACTATTCCCAATTCGGCTCGAGCAAGCTACGCCGAGAATGGCATTGTAATGGGAAGGAAGATCGACCACCATGAAAGTTATCTTGGCCGTCTTCTGCATGGGTTTTTCCCCAATAGTTACGTCAAACACAATCGTCCCCTTTACTCTTACGGCGTGATTTGTGAAGCCCTCAAGCATGCCCGCGTATGGAAAAAGATGTGCTTCACTCATTCTCATTCCTACCAACGTGTGGTAGTAAAGTATATCGCGGGCAGCTCCTGTATCTATCAACACTCGGGCTATGTTTGCCCGGTTGATTCTCATTCTGAGGGTAAGAGGCTGAGTGGAATGAAAAAGGGTGGAGGCAAGTTCACTCCTTTTGAACACAATTTCTCGCTTCTTCCTCCTGAGCCATCATGGGATGGAGAAAACCTTTTCCAATGTCCGGATTTGGAGGGAGAGCTGTTTGTTGGAGGGAGGTTCTTCTCCAATGAAGTTTATGTTGTAGTCTCCATCGTCATCCTCAAAATTGTCTCTTTCCACCCTCTCGACCACGAGGGTTTCGTGCCCGCCGCCGGTTATTATTGGGGGCTTGGTTGTTTCCCTCGACCCATCGGGTGAGCTCCCCATTATTGATTCTCTGGATTATTTTTCTCAGTTGAAAACAGTCCTCAGTTTCGTGCCCGTGATCATTGTGGCACTCACAGAACTTTGCCCTACTCCTCTCATTTGGTTTTCTGAGCATGGGAGGAGGAGCAGGAAAGTCTGATGCCCGCATGATCACCGCTCTTGGCTCGGTGAGCTCAGTAGGCTATTTCTTCCATCTTCTTTTGGAGCTTATCCGACCCACGGCCTTTGTTTTTGCCCCCCGATTGTTAACGCGGAGGTTCTCGGGGTGGTCTCCTGGACTTGGCTTATTCTTTCCTTTGGCTGAAACTCGGGGACCGGCGCGTGCCGCTTCCTTCTGGGCGGAAGCAATGGCGTAAGCCCTTTCATACATCTCCTCCACCGTTTTAGGTTGGGCCGGAGGCAAAGTTCAATTTCAGAAGGAGGAAGTGAGGCCTCCCTCAAAGCAAAGTCTAATATCCCCTCTTCCGCATCTACTATCTCCTCGCCGACCTTTCAAGCGAGCAATGTAATCTTTTGTGGATTCAAGGCGGCCCGCTTGACACGGACAAGATCTGTCTTTGGTCCGGCGGGCACACTCGCTCCAAAGAAAGGCATTGAGAAAAATGTTCCTAAAGTGATTGAAAGAGTTGATGGAGCGGGGTTTAAGTGCCAAAGATCCAGGATAGGGCCTCGCCCGTGAATGTGGCGCCTAGAGCTTTGCACATCACGGACTCGTCCCTGAGAACAATGCCATCTCGGCCCTCAAATCTACCCACGTGGCTCCTCGCATTCTTGGATCCATCGTATGTATCCATCCGGGGGCTTCCCCTTCGAATAGGTGCCCGGCGATCTTGTCGCCGAAGGCATCCATAGTGCGACCACATTTCGAGCGGCCTTCGATGGGTTTCCCACATCTTCGCATTGAAATCAACGTACTCGTGGTTCCGTCGTCAACCTTCGCTTAGCTCGTGGAGCCACGGCCTTCCCTTTCGCCGGAGCCAAGGATAATGCTTGGGGCCTCGTACGTTGGTTTGACCGTGCCTCCTCTCCAATCTCCTCGCCGTCCTCGACATGCACCATCGCCGCGCTTAGCCTACTGTCCGCGTTCAAGGGTCGGGTTCACCTCTCTTTGCCCCCGCAGCCTTGACTAGCAAGTGAATGAGCGGGAGCTCGTTGGGAGAACCTTATGGACCCTTGTGAGCCGTAGCCCTCCATTGGCCTCTATTTCGAACATCTCCAGCTTGTCGGGTCACATTGCCACGGCCTCGCCGACTCACCTTGGATTTGGAATCCGTAATTTCTTGCCTCCTTGTTATTTGCCTGGGAGAGAGGAGTGTTCATGGTGGTGTTTCTTGGGGGAGGTCGAGGAGTTTTTGGGCTCTTGTTTAGGAGGGCCTGTGCTTTTCAAAGCACGTATTTGGTCCGTGAGTTGGTGTATGGCCCTTTCGACCAGAGAGAGGGTGTTGGTGGCCGGGAACGTGCCCCCATTCTATTGAAAACCGAGTTTGGAGCCTTGCCTTTATTAATGACGGAGGCGAGGCTTGATCATCCTCCTCTAGGGTCAAGTGACCCGCATTTTCCAATATTCTAGCCATATTCGGAAAGAAGATGATGGAAAAGAAGAGCCTTTCTAAGCATCGAATTTGTTTAGGACACGTGAGGTGCCTTGAAAACAAAAGATTTTTAACGAGAAAACGAAAGAAAGTCTGGTTCCCGCAATGGAACCACCGATGACGCCTGGCCAGCCTTTTGGGGTCGAGCGGTTCGTGATATCCGGCTAGGATATATTTGGTGGTTTAATGTACCTAGATCACAACACAAACAAGCACCGTTAAGGTCAAAGTTGGATGTTACTCCAACTCAGGCCCTCGGGTGTGAGAGTAAGAATACCGAGTAATAAGGCTTTCAATACCTTTCGAGTGAGCGTGTGTGTTTAGGTTTAGAGAGTAATAGAGCTTACTCAATTGTATCCGGAACTTACCTTGCCCAAGGGGTAAAGGCCTTCTATTTATAGGCAATGAGACGGTGCTTAGTTGATGTAAGCAATGAGATCAGCCCTAGGGGGCACTTTGGTATTTGACCGCCTACACGTGTTCGCATAGCCTGCTTGGTCCCGCCGGTGAGGGACATTGCTGTCCGGCCAGTGGGACATGGCTGAAAGTGACATGAGCCGTGTAGCCGGCTTAGTGCATTAAATGGAATAGTAGGCGTCGGGACCAGCCGCATTGAATGCGTTATGGGGAGCGGCAGAGTGGCCTGTCAGAGCCAGTGAGCTGACTTGCTCAGTAAGGCTTGACATTAACCGGGAAGCAGATATGTGCCCGCGGTCAACGTTGTGCCCGCGGTCAAAGATATATGACGCGAGCACGGTTGATGCGGTCATGACTCATGCGAGCACGGATCCAAATGGCGTGGTCCCAACGGTCCTCGATGGGGACGATGCGAGGAGGGACGCGGTCTTGACCGCAAAGGCCTATTTGTCCGCGGTCTTCCCTCCAGCGGTCTAAGAACTGCCACGTCACTGGTTCCTTGGACTAGACCGAGCGCGGACCCGATCCAGTAGATCCGGGCTCATCAGATGTTGAATTTTAGAAAATAGTATGTAATATTATAGGTTTGTCTCTCCCTACACCACTCATGAAGAGATAGATCACTTAAAAAAACATAACAAAAAACTTAAAAACGTTGACTTATTAACTGTGATATTTATTCTAAAATGAAGTGATTACATTTTTAAAAAGTCTTGCTGTTTTCAATTATACTAGGGTGTACCCCATGCTACGAACGAGGTACTTTGATGTTTTTAATAATCATAAATAAGTTTATCCATTAAAAAAAAATATGTACTTCAGTTTGAAATTAATTTATTAATATAAAATATTATGAGGATGAATTATAAATATTATGGTCATGAAAAAAAATATGAGTGAGATCACAAACTTGTAAAAGGCTAACCATGAAATTCATTTGTTATGCTATATCATGTGATGATGGGATGGATGGAGTCTTAAAAGAGGTATTTAGAGTTAGGGTTATGGCACAATATTTTTCTCCATAATCTGTTAATATTTTTGTGGTTTGTTTTCTCATTATTCCCTCAAGACTTCTAGATCATTAATGTTTGTACAATATGAAAAAATAAATATATAAATCAATATAAAAGATAAAAGTAAGATTAACAAATATCATTATAGTTAATTTTTGTAATCTTATCAATTTGATATAATTCATTCGTAAGTATGAATAAAATTGAAGAAAGAAAACGCAACAACAAATAAAAATATTCAAAACTTAATAAATGAAATAATAACAAAAACTAAATTCAATATCAAAACAGAAATATGAAAGTCAAATATTAATAAAGGAAAAACAATAAAAAATAAGAGTTCAAAAATATAATAAAAATAAAGAGTAGAAACATATAAATAATAAATTTGAATATTTTTAAAAATAATACAAAGTCAAAGTAGAATAAATATCAAAATAGAAAAAATAAAAAATAAATAAAAGAAAGATGAAACAATTGAATGAAATATGGAAATCAAATCTTAATAAAAAATAATAAAAAGGAAGCATTCACGAACACAATCAAAATATATTTTAAAAATAAAAAAACTATTTTGAAAAATTCATCAATGAAAGTCAATATCAAACCCAAATATAAATATAAATAAATACACCAAAAATCAAACTTTAATCGAAATAAAAGAAATATTTTTTATCACAAACTGAAAAAAAGAAGATAATATTAAAAAACGAAAGTAAAGCAAATATGAAAAAAAAAAAAAAAAAAAAACTAAAATCAACTTTACAAATAAGTAAAAAAAATCAAATCATAATCAAAAGAAAAAATAAAAATATAATCTAAACAAAGTTCTTATTTAAAGCCAAGTTGTAAACTGTCTTACAAAAATAGCAAAAGCAAAATATAAAAAACTTTAATAATTAAGAAAGAAAAAAAATCTAATGCATAAAAGAAAATCAATATCAATATAAAAACATACGAAAAAATAAAATGCAAATAAAAAATGAAAATTAAAATTCTAATAATTAAAAAGTGAAAGAAACATTCACAAACATAAAAGAAATAGAAAAAAAGCAAGAAATAAAATAAAAATAAAGACGAAAATTTATAAAATAAAAGTTAAAATTAAAATTAAAATCAAAATCAAAATCAAAATCAAAATCAAAATCAAAATAAAATTCAAATTCAAAATAATAAATACAAACATAAATATAAAAAACAAATCCTATTCAAAATAAGTCAAAAGAGATTATAAAGAAGTCACTCACAAATTCGAAAAAAATGAATTTTGTGAAAACATACAATAGCATTTTACAATAGCATTCCCTAGAACCTTGACACATTTTTTTTTTTCATGAATCAGTCTCTACAAAAGTGATGGAGAGCAAAAAATAAACATTTGTCAAAAGGAAATTAGTTTTTATATACTTGAATGAAGAAAATGGATGACTCTTCAACTATTGATCTTTTATGAATAGTCTAAAAGTTTTTTTTTAATTATTGTATTAGTTAGTATTACAACCTTTAAACTTCAACTTGTTTCATATTTCCGTTGATTATAACAAAATAAAATTATATTCTTCTATATGTTTAGTAATAGATAGCAAAATTAAATTACGTTGGTGTGTCTTTTGAATTATCATATGCATGTTACTAATGAACATAATGTGAAACTAATGCAATGATTCTTCATGTTCTTAACGGTTGAAGTATACTAAACGATGAAGATATGAGCAATCTTTCGTTCATGAATTTGTAAAGTCTCTCTTCATGATATGTATTCCGAAAATAAAATAATGCATTTTTGTACATGAAAAGTTGAATTAGGATAATCAATACATAAGAAGGGAAAAAGTTGATAATGTATAAATTTATTAGTGTTTTTAAATAAGAACATTAAACATCTTTTTGCCTTTTGGATTACTAAAATAAATTTCTTTAATTATTATCATATTTTCAAGCAAAATCATATGTATTCCGAAAATAAAATAATGCATTTTTATATATGAAAAGTTGAATTAGGATAATCAATACATAAGAAATCGAAAAGTTGATAATGTATCAATTTATTAGCGTTTTTAAATGCATAACCTACCTAGTCTATACTTCTATTATATATATAAGAGTATATGTCTATTACTACTTATACCTAGTTACATACCCTAGTCTATACTTCTATTATATACTCCTATATAATAGTACCTAATACCATACCTAATATCTATACATCTGTTATATATACTTCTATTATATACTCTTATATAATACTCCCTCCGTCCCTAAATATTTGTCCCGTTTGACTTTTCAAACATTTTAATTTAGTGATTTTGAAGCTTTAATTTTGGTTATTTTTACGAACGCTTTGAAAATTATTGATAATATATACCACCGTTATGTAATACTCCGTCCCTAAATGTTACAAGTTTTGAAAATTTAGTGATTTTGAAGCTTTAATTTTGGAAATGAGACTAACTTTTTGGAACAAAGAAAAAGGAGAAATGGGACAAACATTTAGGGACGGAGGGAGTAGTACATAATGCCATACCTAATATCTATACTTCTATTATATACTCTTATATAAGAGTACCTAATATCATACCTCATATTATCGTCTAATATACTCAACTAATAGTCGAATTTGAAAAGCCTAGGCACATCAATAGCTAGGATGATGTGGCTTCCTAGAATGCAAGATAATTCTATTTTTTGATGAGATGTCACATCCATATTTATTTTTGCCTACTTTAATATACTACAAATATGAATTTTTATTTCTATGAAAAGGGTTTCTCTTAAGGATTGATATATTCAATTCATCAATTGTAGAATGATCACTAATCATCCCGGTCTGGCAATGCATGTTTCACATATACATATAATCAATGAATTTAATTCCAAGGCATAATTTGTTTATTTATTCAAAAGTGTTTCTTATTTTCATTTTCCCTTTTTTTTTTTTTTAATTAATTGATAGACTTAGATTTTATTTATTATAATTTAGTTATTTGATTTTTTCAATAATATATTTGATATGCTGATTCCTTACGAGAAGCAAAATTGCTAAAACGAAAGATTGTTTCGCTTTAGTTAATGATGAATAATGTTGAAATACATTTATTCTTATTCCTTATAATTAAGGGCCGAATTTATTCTACTTTTAGAATTATTGATGGTAAAAGAATAGAGTAATTAAGACCGAACCGGGGTGAACTATTGAATAATTCACATGTGATGGGAAATTGAAACTGACCCAAATACCAAAATAATTGTGGTCAGGTCAGCCTTGATTAGACAGACTGTGGGCGAATTCCCCCCATGACTCTCTCTCTCTCTCTCTCTCTCTCTCTCTCTCTCTCTCTCTCTCTCTCTCTCTATTTTTTTTCTTTTTTATACTCAGGTTTCCAGTTTTGCTGGATTAAGTCCTGAATTACCAGCTTTCGGCCCCCAGTGATTGGCGGAGATAAATTGCGAGATGTGTCCAAATAACACAAAATTTGAGAACATGTCAACTAATATCACATACTCTCTCTCTCTCACACACACACACACATTGGGGTTACATTCCGAAAAAAAAATAGTGTACATTTAGTGGCTCTCAATTAAGTACTCCCTCCGTTCCAGCCCAGTGTAAACTTATTTTCCTTTTGATCCGTCCCAGCCCAGTGTAAACTGTCATAAATGGAATGTCCTTTAATATTTTATATTCTCCCTACCCCACCCACTCATTAACTTCACTCATTCTCCACCACACAATTTATTCAACCAACCTACTATTTACTCCACTCATTCTCTCTCTTTTCATTTTCTACCACACATTTTTATTATCTTAATAATATTCCTTAATTGGTGTGCCATTTTTTTTGGTTTACAGTGGGCTGGGACGGAGGGAGTATCTTTTAGGGCAACTCCAACAATGGTTCTAGTCCTAAGGTGATGTAAAGTAACGCAACTGAATAGTAACCAAGGCTTGATCAAAATCAAAACCTTCTGCAAGGAATCGCAATTCCTTAGATAAATAAGAACTTTTAAGGAAGATCTTCTGCAAGTCAATAAAGACTTAAATGTTTAAAACCCCAAATTGCAAAGCAATTAATTTTATTAATCAAAAAAATAGTCTAAATTCGAATTACAACTTTAGGCCTATTTTATAGTGCCCATAAAATTTGAAAAATACTCCTAAACCTTCTAGAATTACTCATAACCTATATGGTAACTTAATATGGCTCAAAAACTAGTAAATCAACTCAAAATCTACTCTAAAACCATCTCTAATCAACCTACTAAAAATAATGACGAAAATAAGAAATAAAATAAAAACTAAAACAAATTAAATCCTAAAATACTAATTAAAATACAAAGATAATTAATATATTTGACTAGGTCAAACATCCGTCTGACATCATTCACCCACTCTTCAAAAGAACTCGACCCCGAGTTCTCATCCGATGTTTGGAAAGTGTCGTCCCACTTAAAAATATATTTCGAATAAATCTTCTTTTTAAGCACACATTGACGTAAGATGATCTCTTTCGGATATAAAATTATTCCATCCATCCCATCCTCCTTGTGTTGATCTTCCTCCCCTTGATCAACAATGATCAATAAATCTTTAAAAATAACTTCTTCCTTGTTGTGAACAACATCCAAATTTTCATCAAAAATTGAGGGTTTTGAACAATCAACACCAACCTCTTCTTTCTCCTTGAATTCAACTAGGACATTATCAGGTGCTATAATATTTAAAGTAATAATATCATCACAAATCTGAACAATGCTCAAATCTTCTTTGAACTCACAAATAACCTCCTCTTCCTCGAAATCTTCGTTCAAAGTTTTTGGATCTGGAGTTGATTTGGCTTCATCCACACGCCTAATCTCAGTGGATAATTTTGTCTCCAATCGTCGAATTCGCCTGGAATAAAAACATGCTTTAGAATAATACAAATCAGATTTCGCCCAATATTTATCCCTAGCAATCTGATTTTCCTCTGAATCGGATATATGCAGCTGTTGAACATGATTGTAGCCTTTTTCTGCAAATTTTGCCTCAATTGCAAAGAAATATTCTTCTTGTTGTCGAGCATGTGTTAGACGAACATTGATGTCTTCAATAGACAACTCACCATTAAAGATCGGAATATCCGCCCTAATCTTGGGCGTTGATCTTGAGGAGGCACTGCCCTGGCCTCACCTTTATCATTATCCGAAGCATCCCCGCCTATCGGATCATCGCGGTGGAGATTTTCCCCGCGAGGACCAGCCCGATTTCTTGGGTTGATATCTTCGTCGTTTCCCCCATTGTTAGCCATCTTCTCGTCGAAGAACCCTAGGATCGTCCGATTTCTGATACCAACTGATGTAAAGTAACGCAGCGGCATAGTAACCAAGGCTTGATCGAAATCAAAATCTTCTGCAAGGAATCGCAATTCCTTAGATAAATAAGAACTTCCAAGGAGATCTTCTGCAAGTCAATAAAGACTTAAATGTTTAAAACCCCAAATTGCAAAGCAATTAATTTTATTAATAAAAAAAATAGTCTAAATTCGGATTACAACTTTAGTCTTATTTTATAGTGCCCATAAAACTTGAAAAACACTCATAAACCTTCTAGAATTACTCCTAACCTATATGGCAACTTAATAGGACTCAAAAATTAGTAAATCAACTCAAAATATACTCTAAAATCATCTCTAATCAACCTACTAAAAATAATGACGAAAATAAGAAATAAAATAAAAACTGGAACAAATTAAATCCTAAAATACTTATTAAAATACAAAGATAATTAATATATTTGAGTAGGTCAAATATCCGTCCGACATCATAAGGGTATCAAAATCAAATTTTGATACCCATAAACACTATTTGCATAGGCACCAAAAAAAAACATCTCCAACAATGGGTATCAAAAATTAGGTACCAAATTAGTTTTTTTTTTAAAGTTAATAACTTTATTAATATTTTTAATATGATAAATAATTTTGAAATAGAATAATTATTTTAATTAGTTATTTTTTATCAAAAAAATAAAATTTTATAAATAATTTCGAAATATAATAATTATTTTAATTAATTTTTTTTTACAAAAGTTAAAATTTTATAAATAATTAAATAAAAATTAAATCAAAAATCAAAATTTTATAAATAATTAAATAAATTTAAAAAGAAGTAGAACAAATGTAGAAAGAAAATGAAAGAATGGAGTATGGAAAAAAAATAAAGTAGCAAAGTCCTAAGCAAAGTCCTAAATATATGATACTTTGGTAAGGACTTAATCAAATATTGATACCTCTAGTTTTTGTCATTGGAGATGCAAGGACCTTTGTGTGGGTATCAAAATTTGATTTTGATACCCATCATTGGAATTGCCCTTATGAAAGTTGGATGTATATTGTTGAGATAGATTTGAAAGTCGAAACTCTTTAGATCAAGTGATTATTGATGAATGTTGTTATGGCAAGGTACTTAGTTCAATTTTATCAAATTTATGTATGCAGTGTAAGGCATACCCAACATTTGACATGTGTGTAATTCGATACACCTTCACCACTTTTCGTTATGTTTTTTGACCATTACAGCATTGACCAATCAAATATGGTAGATTGCTTTCCTGATAATTACAGCACTTAGTAATTTTTGCACCTCTTCTTTGATGGCATCTAATTCCTTGTCATTTGCAAAAATCCTCCGTGCTTGCTTGATAGGTTTAACAGATAGGTCAACCTCTAATTTATGCAGAGCTATCACTTCCTTGATTACCTTCATATCTTCGACCTTTCAAGCGAAGACATCAAGATTATTTTTTAGAAATATGATGATTTCTTCCCTTTCTTCTGGGGAGAGCTGGCCCCCAATTTTTATTTTTTGATCCGGATAGTCGGGGTTGAGTGTGATTTCCTTCAATTCATATACGGGCTCCATTTCTAGACCATCTCGAAACTGCAAGGTTTCGATGTTTATTTCTCCAAGTCTTCTACCCTACTCACCATTTATGTCTAGGTCTTCCATTTTCACTAGTTCGTGTACATCCAGTAGCTCTCATTGTCTCTAGTCAGGGTTGGCCCCCGAGTTCTGGCCGCTGACGAGATGAGGGGCTGAATTCGAGACGTACAGAACTTTGTCATTGTTTTCATGTATAGTTAGGATCATGTGGTCCTCGTCGTCTGCTTCAAAAACCTGGTTGAGCCTAGAACTGGTTCTGGTAGTCTTTACAGACTTAGAGATTTTCATGTTTTTCTCTAGTGTGTCCACCTCCACCTTTCTAGATATTTTTCTGCTACTCATGACATGCTCCAAGATATCCTTGGGGGTCGCTCTCACACATCCGACTCCAGCACACGTAGGGAACTTAACTTGTTGGTGAAGGAGGGAGGCGACCATCCCAAGTTTGCCTTGACTTGGAATGCCGAGAATGGCATGGTAGTCACTTGCTAGATCCATGACCACGAATCTTATTGTGTCCTCTGCTCGGAAGGGATGATCACCCACTTCCAGCAATAAGTCAATTGTCCCCATGACGCTGACTTTGTGGTTGGTGAAGCCTTCCAGTCTTCCAGAGTATGGCTCTAGCATGCTATCCTTCAGGTTCATTTTCTGGAAGGTAGAGTAATACAGAATATCCCGTGAGGCCCCTGAGTCTATGAGGATTCTTTCGAATTCACAGTTGTCAATCATCCCTTTGATTACCAAGGGTTGTTCGCGAGCCGCGCGACTTCCGGCTTGTTCATTAGGGGAGAAGCTAATGACTTCCTCCTCCTGATGAATCCAGGCGGGGATATGATAGACTTAACTCAGCTCATGGATCTGGTCTTTTAATTTTTTATTAGAGACAGTTTCCTCTCTTATAACATAGAGCTTGGCCCTAGGAGGTCTGTCTTCCCTTTCATCTTCCTTATCCATATCGTCGTTATCCTTTCTCTTCCGCTTGTTATCCTTTCTCATAACGTAGCGGTCAAGATTTCCCTCGTCTACCCATCTTTGGATCATTCTTTTGAGGGAGATACAATTTTCCGTGTCGTGTCCGTGGTCCTTGTGGAAGGCACAGTACTTGGAGTTGTGATGGGTGTATTTTGTTCTTTCATTGAGCAGTCGGGGATTTGGTAGATTCACCAACTGCATGATTTTTGTGATTGGTTTGTGAAGGGGGTAAAAACCTCGACTTTTTCAGTAGCCCGAGTTCAATTCTTCCCCTTATAGCCATTTCTATTTGAAGCCTGGTTGGTGCCAGCTGCCTCTGCTTCTGGTTTTTCAAACCTCTTTTTACTTTTCTTTTCTGCCATTGCTATGGCGTAAGCCACATTGTATAGATCAGATTTTGACTTAGGATTTCTGGCAGAAAGTTCATAGATCAACTGTCCGGATCTCAGTCCGGAGTTAAAACAAATTATCACCTCCCTGTCTGTCAGGCTTTCCTCCACTTGGTCTGCTATTGTTCTGAATCAATTGTAATAATTCAGAGTGGTTTCATTCTTCCCTTGCTCAGTGTTAGCAAGGTCAGTCAATCTTTTGTTCCTTTTCCCTGTCGTGGCAAAGTGGTCCAGGAACCCCCTCCTCATTACTTTCCAGCTATCAATGCTTCCTTTCTTTTGCTCACGAAACCAGGACAAAGCTGTTCCGGAGAAGGTACTTGCAAAAGCCTTGCAGAGAATGTCATCTGCCTTGGTGAGAAGGGTCATGGTTGATTCAAAACTTTGCACATGGTCCTATGCATCGGTGGTTCCCGCATATTTATCAAAACTTGGGATTTTAAGAGCAGGGTTGGGAGGTAGATCATTAATTCGCTGGGAGAAAGGACGGATGGCACTGGTATAATCATCATCTACTTCCTTTCTCCCCATTTCCATCTAATCTATTCTCTTTTTCAAGAGTAGTGGTTCTCTGGCATCGATCCCTGAACTGAAATGAGAGCTGTGGTGGATTTTTTCTTTCTTTATGTGACCGTGCACTCTACTATATTCCTCATGCTCTTGGTGATTGCCCCAATGCCCAGATGGTGTTCTGTCCTTTCTAGGTGCCAATTCAGGATGAGAAGGTGATCTGTGACGAGGAGGACTTCTAGGACGATGAGGGATCCTATGCCGAGGAGGGGTTTTATACCTTGTATGGCTAAGTCTTGCTCTTAGGCCAGCAGAATTAATCTCCTGCTTCCTTTATTGGTTCAAGTGACTTCTCAAGTCTACCTCATTTCTTATGTTGCCATTCCCATGTGCCTTATGACGAGAAAAGACATCTTGGGGGTTTTGTTTGGATCTACCAGAGATGCCATGGTGAGGGGGATGTTGGCCACGAGGAAGATTTTCTCTATTCCCCTGACTACCACGCCTGTCAACTTGACTCTGCCCTCCAAGGGGAACTTCCAGTCCCCGTAGGCCTTATGAACTCAGCCAGAGAATGTTAAGGATCTAATTGAAGCAAGGCATTTTGCGTTTCATAATTGCGTTACAAAGTTTTCATCTGTTGATGCAGTAGAGTTATGTGATCAACCTGTGGGGGAAGCCCCAGTTTCCCCTGGGTGGTGTTCCTCCCTGTCTGGCTGCCTGCACGTCTCCCTCGATCGATGCCGTCAACGAGGAAGGTTTGGCAGCATTCCCTCGATTACTGGCTGTCCCCTATAACACAGATTCATTCCTATAGGGGCGGCAGCCCATCAATCAATGGCGGAGGAGGAGGCAGTTCCCCATTGGGAAAAGGAAAAGCAGTCTTAATGTTGCCATGAGTCTCCTCCACATGAATATTATCCGGATCAGGAGTAACACTAGCAGTATTTCTGTATTCCATTAGGATTAGGAGAGCGGAATGAGAATTTTTCAAACTATTCAATGGGTGTTTCGAATCGTTTTCCGGCAATGAACCAAACTGATGATGCCAAAAATGTTCGGATTAGCCCTAATCCAGCGGCAGGTTGTATTCTGAATGATTGAATAGCCTGAAAAAGATGAACAAACACGTAAACTACGCCGGGGCTTTACCGGCGAAGGCCCTCCGACGTGAGAGTAAGTATTGATGTTTAGAGAGAGAAATCAATTGACAAGAGTTTAGAGTCAAATGATATGTTACCAAAATGATGTGAGTTATGGATTGTATTTATAGGCATAACATTATACAGTCCCTATTGAATATGAATGCATGTGAGATAAGGTTATAATCCAAGGGGGATTATAACTATTTACAGTCATTATTTGAGTAGGATTGGATAGCAATCTGCATATGCGCCTTTGGAGGCGGGTTTCCTCGTCGTACATGGCCTGGTCGGCCTATATTGAGCCGAGGAAGAGAGTTATAAAGATGGTGAAACTCATTTCCTTGTTATATGGAGACCGAGTAGGGGCTCCTCGTTTTCAAAGGAGGCCTTGCTCGGCCCTGCTGGATGCCTTGATTGGCACATGAGATTTGTGCCTCGTCATAATGTAGTGTTGTTGGGCATTAGTCATTATACGCTCACCTATGTCTAGGTCGACATAGTGGAAATTACGAGAAAGCAAGACGAGCAAATGTAGAGAAAGGCCACTCCCTTTGTAGTAATTGAGACTTGTATGGATTATATTTTGAGCCCAATTCATTGGGCCTTGCCCGACCACGTATCCACGTTCGTACCTCGGTTTATACCGTTCAGTGAAAGTAATTCTCACTGAATAAAACATTTTCATTTTGGAATTGTTCTGTTTCGAGTCAATCACCCAGTATAGCAAAATGTTTTAATTCGAGCGAGACGGAAGAAATATATAGATTTGAGCTCTCATATTTCACATAGTAACTCTTACTTTACGATAATATATACTTCCTCTATCCCATTTTAAAAGGTAAAAAATGAGTTTTGCACAAAAAATAATGAAAGTTTATAGCGGAATAAGTGTTGTGAATAGGAAAATTGAGATAGAAGAGAGAAAATGAGGTAGGGATTAGTAATTGGATAAATGATGTGAGTATGACAAGTGAGTCTAATTAATAAACAAGTATTAAAAACTTTTCTTTTTGAGCTTGTGCATTTTGTAATGTGACACCAAAAATGAAGATTTTGTTTCTCATGTTATGGAACGAATGGAGTATCACTTTTCTCAAAATAAATATTCATTTATTTTTTTTAAAAAAAATTAATAATTCTTGATCATTCATTTTAAAATCAAATTAGATAAAGACAGTAATTACCCTTTGAGACGTGTTTTACCGTGAACATCTCGTAACGCTCTATTTATCAAAAGGAGCTCCATCCATGCAGTCAAACTTCACCATTTTTATCATACTTTTGTTTTTTTCTAATATGTTCCATTCTTCTTGATTCCTAAACAAACACAACTAATGAATCATTCAATAATTATCAACCTTATTTTTTTAGTTTTTATTTTTCAAGTCAATTATAACATTTTGGAGGAGATTCAGAGAGCAACAAAAAAGCTTTATCTCAAGTGACTTCTGATGTTCATTTTCATATGAAATATCGTGATTCAAATTTTACGGACCAAATGAGATATCTAGCACTTTCAATTTTCAAGTTTCACTCTTGTAATCGATTAAGCAATTCATTAATTAAAAGAAATCATTTTTTTAAGAAAAAAATAGTCAAGGCCCTATGGTAGAGAAGCAAAGCTAGACTAGCTAGTTGTCTTCTTTTCTTTTCTTCTACACCTACACCAGTTGAAGTTGTTACATCTTCGGATAAATACAGGAAGTGGAAGAGAGAGAACGTGGGTGGTTGGTGGGGACCACAGAAGGACAAAGGGTAGAGAAAAGGTGGGACCCATCACCCACCGCACATGCGCATGCTGTCTTAACAAAACCAAACCCAAACCCAAACCCCAAGCCCAAGCCCTCTCCCTTGACCAAACCCTAACCCAAACACACACAACTCACCACTCCATCCTTCAGTAACTCTTACTACTCTACTACTACTAGCAAACTAACAACAAACCCCTAACATAAAAATATCAACTCCTTCAACTCTCTCTCTCTCTCTCTCTCCTTCCAAATTCTCTCCCAAAACCTCACCAACAGCAAAACCAAACTGAAACTACTGAGTACTTCATACATCACATGATCAGTTTCTAGGAGAGATCAAACCATTAAGGATGTTTCTTTCTACTCCAATATGCCCCCTCCATGCCAAATCTCCCTTGCTCCGGTTCTTTTCCGGTGAAGGTTAAAGCTTTCTTGATTATACAACAAACAGGCCAAAACCCACATCAAGATTCAAGAACACATATATACTTTCTTTGGTCTCCAATTGCCAAAGATTTGATCTTTTTGGAGTAAATCCAAAAGGGTTTTTATCAAGAATCAAGATTTAGAGAGAAATGGATCCAGTCACAGCTCATGGTAGACCTCTACCACCTCCTTTTCACACTAGAGATCTCCAACTCCACCACCACCACCAATTCCAACACCACCTCCAACAGCAACAACAGCAACATCAGCAGCAGCAGCAGCAGCAGCAGCAAGGGAACTCTGAAGACGAGCAAAGTGGAGGAAGTAGCAGCCTCAACCGTGGCCAAAAGCGCGAGCGAGGCGACAACAACAACTCCGGTAACGACGGGAAAGAGATGGTGTCAATTGTCAATGGAGATGAAGGAGATCACGGCAGTAGTGGCGGCAACAGAAGACCCCGAGGCCGCCCCGCCGGCTCAAAGAACAAGCCCAAGCCGCCGATTATAATCACTCGAGATAGCGCCAACGCGCTGCGATCCCACGTCATGGAGATCGCCAACGGTTGTGATATTCAAGAGAGTGTATCCAACTTCGCGACAAGGCGACAGAGAGGGGTTTGTATTTTGAGCGGTAGCGGGACCGTCACGAATGTTACGCTAAAGCAGCCGGCGGCACCCGGAGCGGTTGTAACCTTACATGGTAGATTCGAGATTTTATCTCTTTCCGGATCATTTTTGCCTCCGCCGGCTCCACCTGCAGCATCCGGCTTGACTATTTATCTAGCCGGAGGCCAAGGGCAAGTGGTTGGCGGAACAGTTGTGGGCCAATTACTTGCATCTGGCCCTGTGGTGATTATGGCAGCATCTTTTGGAAATGCTGCGTACGAGAGGCTTCCTCTAGAGGAAGAGGAGGCACCAACTCCAGGAAGCGGGCCACTGGGCTCGCCTCCTGGAATTGAAAGTCAACAACAACTGATGACCGATCCAAACAATCCGATGTTTCATGGTTTGCCTCCAAATCTACTAAATTCATGCCAATTACCAGCTGAGGCATATTGGGGGAATAGTCGCCCTCCATATTGACAACAAGAATGAGAAAGAAAGGGAACAAAATCTTTGGTTTCCATCTTCAATTTCCTCTTGACTTGATTTCTCTTCACTTTCATTTTCTTTTCATCTTTGCATTCTCTCTTTCACTTTTGAGATAAGTAAGTAGTTGTGGTTATGGAGTCATAATGTGTTCAATTACTAGCATACCTAGCTAGCTTGTTGATTATTGAAGAGGTGTACAAAAACTTTGTGAACTTTTTTTGTGGGCTTGAAATTTTATTTTCTCATCTCTTCATTGATGAATCTATACGGCAATTCTTGTTACCTGACCCAAGTTATTTTGGAATTAAGGCTTTGTTGTTTTTGTAGCTGTTGAAATTTTATGAAAATAAATGGTTTTTTCAGGTAACTAGCTAGCTCATGCCATGTCAAATGACTCATACTTCAGGTAGGAGTGAGAAAGGGAGATTTCTTCTCTCTCTCTCTCTCCCCAGCTCAATCCATGGCAAATTGGTAGGAGTAAGGAGAGAATTCTCTCTCTCTCTCTATTTTTCTTTCTCTCTCTTGTTGCAGTTTCTGATAACATGCCTGCTTATTATATTCATAACATCCTCTCCATTTACAATAGATGTTGAAGTAGTGGTAGATAACTTGGCTTGTAATCTTCATTCATACACAGTACACACACTTGTGCACAGTAGGATAAGAAAGTTACACCAACCACTCCCTTTTTTGGTGTAGGTTTTCTATTCTGGTACCCTCACACAATACCTTCAGAAATAACTCAAAGAAAACAACCTTAAAGTTTTCTCTTTTAAGAAAACCCCACATTATATTTCAGATCTGTAGGTATATATATATATTTTCAATAACATTTATTAATTTATTGTATTATTTATTTATCATATTTAAAGATTCAAGAGTTTCATCCAAGCTTTCCAAGTACTGATTATCAGAAAAGTACCCAATATATATCAGTCTCTTTCATTTTCTTTTTAATAAAATGGGTGATGGGAAATTCTACTCAGGTATGTATGGCTCTCATACTGTCTCTCTTTCTTTTCTTCTTTTTCTTTTTTGATAAAACAAAAAATAGTACTCCTCTGTCTCAATATAAATGTCGAAATATTTTTCAAATTTGCTCTTGATCCATATAGTATATTAATTTGGACATCATTTTGAGACGAAAGGAGCATTATTATTTTAATTTAGGGTTTTGTTTCAGAGAGCAGAGATCTTTGATAACGGGAGTTTACACGTGTGAGAGGACTGAAGTTTAGCTCTTTTCCAAGGTAACAAACATGACTAAGACAAACAACTCAGCTTCACCGTTACAGTTTCAGTCTTCTTCTCCCTTTTCTCTCACTTCTTTCTCTCTCTTCTTTCTCTCTCTCTCTCTCACACACGACACACAGTCATAGTGCTGTAATTGTGGTAGTGGATGTGTAATTAGTTGAGGTGTTTTGTCTGTATTTTCAGACAAGAATGGATGTGCTTTTTGGGAAACCCTAGGTGGTCTTTTTTTTCTTTTTCTTGTTCTTACTCAGTGCCCTGAAACTCTTATCTTCCATCCGTCCATTTTTTTATTTATTTTTTGAAAATATTGAGGATTGCAGTGATAATTTGAAGAAGAATTATTGACTTGTGACTGATCAATCAAATAATGATCCAAGATATACTCATTTCATTCAAATCAATGGTTTTTTTTTTTATTAAACATTAATTTTTTTGATTAATTTGTGATATCACGTCAGCGTCATCACCATTATATTGATGTTCTTATTTTTTGTTACTGTATTTTGTTTTTATGCCAAATTTTAAGATCTAGAGTTAGTTTGTCACATCGGTAATGGTCATGAATTACGAAAATTGTGTCTCTCCTAGCAATGTATACGTAAGATTTCGCTCATCTTTAGGTCATTTTTATTTATTTTTGGCAGTATTTAAGGTCACAAATTCCTATGCCTATGATCCTTGTATACTGTAAATTTATAGTCTTGAACTTCTTCTTCTTCTTCTTGGTTTCTTCTCTATTCTTCTGCATGTGTCCTCTTTTGGTCATTCAGAAAAACTACTTACATAATTTTAATAGCCCTGTAACTTCGGGAGAAGGGGTGCCTCTTAACAAAGGGGGTCGCAGTGAACAGGCCCGGTCAACTGATTCTAAAGTGTTTTGCAGGTTCATATATATGTTAGAATATTATATTAATATGTAAATATTAGATAATATTCTGTAGATATTTAGGATTATCTCTTCTCATTTAAATGTATATTCAGTTGCTTAAGATAGAGAGATGAGAAGCTAGATTAGGGGCATAAATGAGTAGGACGACTCTTCCCCTTATATAACTCTTGTATACAGTTTGTAAAGATGACGAAATACAATCAACAAAATCCTTTTACCATTCGGCTTTGGTAGTTTCCAACATCAAGAATCACATCCCAATTACTCTTGATCTGGAGAATGTACAATATGCTACATGGGCCGAATTGTTTCAGGTTCATGCGAGATCAACTAGGGTTTTGCAGCACATCGTCTCCTCCGACAAGCGTAAGGACAAGCCTCCTTCCACGGATGATGAGCTGGATCTGTGGTCCACTCTTGACGCCACAGTTCTTGGATGGATATATACCACCATTTCCAGTGATCTTCTCACCACTATTCTAGAACCTAGGTGGCCAGCATTCTCAGCCTAGGAATGGCAGCAAGAATGGAGGCAGTGGTAAGCAGGGGGTTTGATCGTCTCCAGCAGCTCCTCTTCAACCTTGGCCGTAAAATTGGGGGACTGGGTCCACCTCAGTGGAGCAATGGATGGGCTTGGCCTTGGGCGCCTCCTCCCTGTCCATATCCAACAGTTGCTGTGCCGGCCGGCCAGTGTCCTAGGGCCAATTCCTCTCAGCCGAGGGCCCAATCCAGTGTGCTAGGTCCACACCCCCCTCAAGCATACACTGCAGCAGCTGCTCAATCTCTTACTACCGACATCGATGCAGCGATGCATACTCTTGGATTGACTCCTCCGGACACCAACTGGTATATATATGGACACGGGTGATACATCTCACATGTCCAACTCATCAGGTAATCTTATGCCCTATTTCAATATGAGCATTAAAAATGATATAATTGTTGGCAATGGTCATTCTATTCCTATTCTTGGGTAAGTTAGGACATAGCTGGTTAGATCCTCCGGTCCCATCACCCTCTTACCCTTAAAAATGTCCTTCATGTTCCTAAAATTGTTAAAAACTTGATTTATGTTCGCAAGTTTGTCAAGGACAATTCCGTAACCGTTGAGTTTGACTCGTGTGGTTTTTCTGTAAAAGATATATAGACGGGGAAGCGTCTCATGAGATGTGAGAGTCAAGGAGATCTCTATCCTATTTTCAAGTCGACCACTTTTAATTCAGCATTTGCTTCTTTTTTTCACCAACTCTATGGCACGAGCGACTGTGTCATCCGGGGACTCCAACGTTTGCATAGTGATATTTGGACTTCTCCAGTTTTAAGCAATTTTGGTCATCGTTATTATATGTTATTGTTAGATAATTATTCAAATTTTTTATGGACTTTTCCGTTGTCAAAAAAATGCGATGTATTTTCTACATTTCTTCAATTCCGCTCCTATATCCGCACACAATTTGAAAGAGACATTAAATGTATTCAATGTGATAATGTGATAACGGGACGGAGTTTGATAATACCAAATTTTGGAGTTTTCTTTTAATATATATTAGGTTTTAATATATATTAGGGGTGTAAATGTTTCGGTTTAGACCAATTTACATACCGAACCACTAGTCTATCAGTTTGGAAAATCTCAAACCGAATCGAACCATGAAAAAATTCAAACGAACCGAATCAAACGACCATAATTTGGTTCGAACCGCGGTTTGAACCACAATTCAAAACATGAAATAGAACACAGCTTAAATCATTAATTAGATGAGAAAAAAATCGTGAAATCAGAGGAGTGACTCAAAATCTTTATTAACCGAAGGCAAAACTTATTAATTCCCGCATGAGTTTAACACTTCAACATTTAAAAGTTATATCCAAATTAGTGGATGTCATTTTTCATTGGAGAATCATAAACAGATAGAAATTCATTATAAAACATAACATATACTCATATATAATCCAGATGAAGGTAAGCTGACCAAGTGGTGAAAAAGAGTATTTCAATGTAACAGTGGTGCTAGCTAGCTAATAATCACCTTTTGAGATGATTAATTACAATATTTATCTCTGTCAGATGGACAAGCTGTTAGCACTTCTTTTAACAAGTATCCAAATAAACAAACACATGAATTTGGTATATATATTACGGGTGTAATTGGATCGATCCAAACTGTGATTCGGAACGAATCAAAATAAATCATGTGATTTAATTCAGTTTAGTTTTAAAGCAATAGTGGTTTGGTTCGATTTAATTCAAAAACTTATCAAATTGTGTGATTCGGTTTGGTATGCGGTCTGTACCCCCAAACCACGATTCGAGACCACAAGACCGAACCATCAAACTGAACTGATAAATCAAACCACCAAACCGTTCAATATTAACCGTAGATATACATATCTTTCATCTCAACCTCACATTTAGATTTGAAAATCTCTAATTCTAATTATGGATTTTTAGCCCATAACCTTTTTTTCTTTTGATTAATATTCTGGTAATAATATTAATTTACTTTTTAGTACATACCATTATAAGTACTCAAATGACTTGTTGTTATCATAAACATTGAAATTGAAGCACAGCTTCATATAAATTTTGAATACTTTTATGTATTTTATGTCTGAAAAATTCAAACAAACATGACAATGAATTGTGTAGCCTGAAAACATGTTCTAATTAATGGTTTAAGCTGTGTTTTATTTCATGTTTTGAATTGTGGTTCAAACGGCGGTTCGGACCGTAAAATCAAATCGCGGTTCGAACCAAACCATGGTCGTTTGATTCGGTTCGGTTTGAATTTTTTTATGGTTCGATTCGGTTTGAGATTTTCCAAACTGATAGACTAGTGGTTCGGTCTGTAAATTGGTCTAAACCGAACCATTTACACCCCTAATATATATTAAAACCTAATACTCCATCCGTCCCACATTTTTATAGACTTTTGGGTTTTGCACGGGAATTAAGGAGGAAATATTATATTGAAAGTGTTGTGAGTGTGAAAATAAAATAGGAGAGAGAATGAGTGGAGAGAATAGTAAATTATAATGGTGATGTGAGTATTAAAATAATGTAGGAGAGAGAATGAGTGGAGGGAATAGTAAAGATTTCTTTCCATTTTAGGAAAGTATATATTATTGTGGGTCGCCCAAAAAGGAAAGTTTATATATTATCATGGGACGGAGGGAGTATATATTAAAAGAAAATTCCAAAATTTGATATTATCAAACTCCGTCCCGTTATCACATTATCACATTGAATGATTTTAATGTCTCTTTCAAATTGTGTGCGGATATAGGAGCGGAATTGAAGAAATGTTATGTTTTATAATGAACTAGCTGTACACCCGTGTGATGCACGGCAAATTTTTGAAACATTCTGAAATATGAAAAGAAATATTGAAATAAATACCACACAAACATTGTAACAAATAGAACATTTTTACAGAGAGAATTAGTTATATACTCCCTCCGTCCCAATCTAAATGTCCAAAAATGGGTTCGGCGCGAGAATTAAGGAAAGTGAGGTAAGAAAGAGAAAAAGTGAAGTAGGAAAGAGAAAAAGTTTAAATGTTGTGAGTATGAAAAATTAAATAGGAGAGAGAATGAGTGGGAGAAATAGTAAGGAGAGAGAATGTTGTGAGTGTAAAAGTAAAGTAGGAGAGAGAATGAGTGGGTGCAATAGTGAAAAAAAGTTTCTTTTTTTGGAAATGAGACATTTTCAATGGGACGCCCAAAAAGAAAAGTTTGGACATTTAGATTGGGACGGAGGGAGTATTACGTAAAAGTGGTGGGGGAAATGAAATTACATATTAGTAAATACTTCTTTGAAAACCATGTTCGTAACTATCAGAAGAAGAAGATGGATTATCAAATATTAAATATCAATATTTACTTCAAACGAAAGTAGAAATATACATAGATTTTTTCAACAAACCATTCACATATAAACACAATTTAAAGTACAACAACCCAATATCTTAAAAATCACTACAGAAATAATATAAATAATTTTACAATTTTTTTATTATTTTAAATATAAATAAAATGTTGATACATTTATTATAATTTTTATATTTCAAGTTTTGTTTAAAAATGAAACAAAACTTGAAATATAAACATTACAAAATATGGAAAATTTTGGGACACATATGAGGACCAAAAGATCAATCAAATATGAACGAAAATGGTTATTTATTTGAGACAGAGGTAGTACTAATATTATATAGGGAAAAAAAATTAAAATTACTAATAACCCATGCAATCGAATTCTTTCTTGATTAATATAATGCTATATATTTCGCATAATTTATGACATAATACTCCCTCCGTCCCAGCGAGCTTGAGAAAAAGTAAAATGGCACGAGAATTAAGGAATATTATTATAGTATTAAGAGAGAGAATGAGTGGAAGAAGTGTTGTGAGTGTGAAAAATTAAATAGGAGAGAGAATGAGTGGAATGAATAGTTAGGAGAGAGAATGTTGTGAGTGTAAAAGTAAAGTAGGAGAGAGAATGAGTGGGGTAGAAAGAGTATAAAAATAATAAAAACTTTCTATTTTGGGATTTCTTAAGATTAGCGGGACGCCCAAAATAGAAACTTTTCTTAAGATCGGTGGGACGGAGGGAGTATGTCATAATCAATAAAAAAAAATCATTCTCTCTCATCTCAAACTAATTTCATTACTCCTACTTAAATAAAGGCATTCCTTGCTAGAAAATGTATGCTTATACTACTGAAGTTGCTTTATATATATATATATATATATATATATATATATATATATATATATATATATATATATATTCATGTACTATTTTAATAATTTTCAAAAGTCAAGTTTTCATATTCAATGTTTAATACTCCCTCCGTCCCACCAAGAATGTCACCCTTTTATGGGTGACACACAAATTAAGGAAAAAAGGGGAAAGAAAAAATGTTGTGAGTGTAATTTGAAAATAGGAAAGAGAATTAGTGGAGGAAATAGTGAATTTAAAAAGTGTTGTGAGTGTAGAGGAGAGAGAATTAGTGGAGGGAATAGTGGATGGAATAATAGAATATTAATAAAACATTTTCTTTTTAGGAAAGGTGACGCTTCAAACGGGACGCCATTTTGGGTAAAAAGTGACACTTGGAGTGGGACAGAGGGAGTATTTGATAATTTCATACAATATATTTTCGTGTAGTATATTAGAAATTTTCTTAAATTAAATCACATATATGTTTTATTTAATAATTTCAATATCAATTTTCATTATTTTGTAACTAACAACTCCCTTAATTAAATTTTTATATTTATTTCGAAAAAAAACTTTCCATGTTGTATTTAAAATTTTAGAACTTAACTTTTCCTATTGTATCAAGTAACTAATTTGTTATAACTATGTCAAATATACTGCCTAAATATATAGTATATTTTTTTTCTTATTTGAATTGAAGTTATTAATAATTCCCATGACTGCATTAATGTATTGATGCTTGATGGAGAAAATTGTAGGTGACCCTTGGTGATCCTATGAAGCAAAAAAGAGGGAAGAAATAAAAGTGGAGAATATTTTTTGGGTGAGATGATAAACCTATATAAAAAAGAGTATGAAAACTTTAATATTTAAATAAATAATAGCAATGACTAAGTAGAAGGTATGATTTAAACACAAAAATTATTTACCCTAGACACACATCTTTTGGGTGATAAGGTAGTATTAGTTTTGTCTCAAAAAAGATGATTAAGATTCATTTAAAATAAAAAATAAATTAAGACTACCTAATTAAGGTAACTGAAAATTAAATTACCACTCTTTTACAAAAAAAAAAAAAAGGAAATCATCACTAACAAATAAGGCAATAAACACGTTTATACCTTTTTAAGACCCATAACTGTTTCTTTCATTTCATTAAATAGAAATAGATAACATAGGTGATTGAAGAAAATCAACAGGGATTTTTTTTAAAAAAATCAGGCACACATCTTTTATCATCATAAATGTGGAGAGTTTTAAAAAAATATATTTATTTTTTTACAAAGCACTAATTTAAAATTGCATTAAATTCAATTCCCCAAAAAAAAAAAAAAACCACTCCTTCACAATCTTTCTACTCACCATTTCAGGAGCATGTATTTTAAAAACAAAATTCACTCTTCCCATTATTTATTTAATTTGAACCAAGATCCCATTTTTTTTAATGTACACAACAAATAGCATTTTGAGAATATGCTTCTAAGTTACCCAAACATCATGCTAAAAAGACGAAAATTAAAATAAAGCAAACAGAAAAGCAAGTTGTTTTATATATTGTGAAAAACTTTCTTGAATACTATATTGTAGGTACAAACATCACATTGGTCAGTATTATCATCATTACATATCAATATTTAAATTCATTTACCTTTTAACTCTGGATGTGACGACATATATTGGTGATTGTAAAATTTTGATTTCTTCAAAATAAAGACCAATTTTTTGAAAAAAAATTTATAAGTCTTTTGGGATGAACGGAGATATAATTTTTTTTTTTTTGAATATTTATTTATTTATGAGATCCACTTGTTATACTCATATCATCTATCAACTTATTATTTCCTACCCCATTTTCTCTCTCCTACCTCACTTTTCATATTCACAACACTTATTTCACTATATACTTTTCTTAATTTTTGTGCAAAATCCATGTTTGATCTTTTGTAATGGGACGGAGGGAGTACATGTTTACTAACATGTACTTATAACTAAATTAGATGTAAATCATGATAACTTATGGTAATCATTGTTCGGATTCTAGTTAGTAAAAAAAAATAAGGAAAGAAACGTGTTGTATATAAGAGAGAAAAACGTGGGATGGGAGGCTGATACATAGTTTGAGTTCTAGAGTTTCTCGATTATCTCCCCAATCAAACAAAGCTCCCCCATTTCAAGTTTCAAAATGATTAAATTAATTGGTACAAAAAAATAAAAAAATAAAAAAATAAAAACCCTTACCAAACAATTTGATAGAAACACGCATTCTCCTATGTTCAATAAATGGTAGTAAGCAAATTTCCAAAATTCAAGAATTAATACTCCATATCAAATAAATCAAGACTTTTACTTTTAATCGTCACAAAAATGTAAAAAAGAAAATCAAACATAAAAGACAGATTACTATCCTTAAACTACACTACTCCACTAATCCAATTAAAGTTAATTATTTTTTTCGATTAAAAAATTACTCCCTCCGTTTCAAAATGTTTGTCACATTTGACTTTTTTGTTGAACTTTGACCACAAATATATGACAATTTAATTATGTTCATGAAATTTTAAAAATTCATATTGATCCACCATTAATAATATTATCAACAACAATTTTTAGAATTTCATGAACATAATTAAATTGTCATATATTTGTGGTCAAAGTTCAACAAAAAAGTCAAATGGGACAAACATTTTGGGACGGTGGGAGTATTTTTTTAAGAAATATTTTTGTGGTATTTTTCCTTTGTAATTTTCATGAAAAAAATATATATTAATATTCTTGTTAGTCAACTATAAATTGTTTTGATGTAATTAATAAACAGTACTTGTAAACAAAGTAATAAAAATTAGGCAATAAAAATACATAATAATAAAAATTCTACAAAAAAATAGATAATACTATTGAACATATTTAATATAAATAAACTGAAGCTCATCCAAAAATATTCATATCTTTCCTCACTTTTTTATAAAATTTTACATATTACGTCAAAAATTTCATTCAAAATTTATTCAAAAAAAAACATATTTTTACTATAATACTTTTCATTTATTTTATTTTTATATTGCACTTCGGTGCATTTTTAAAGAAATTGTTTACAGATATTCGGACTAAAAAATTTTGGGCAAAAAATAATTTCTTTTCAAAACACCCTCCCTCCTTTATTATTCTCTCCGTTCTCCAGGATTTTTGTTTGGAATAATAGGAAGATAATCATTTCTCATCTTCATCATAAAAGACTCACATATCTAAAAAAAAAAAAACACACACACACACAAACAAACATAGCGTCTTTCATCTCTTTTAATTTTTGTCTCCGCATATTAGACATACCTCATTTGTCATCTCACATATTTAACTTGTGGGTCCACTTATAAAATATTTACTCACTTATTTCACTCACAATCACATCAAATAAATATAACAAAGTCACGAAATATTAATATACTATATGTTAAAACATAGAGACTAATATGTCTTACAAAAAACTCTTATAACTACATATAGCCATATATTAATTTTTTAACAATATATTTATTCATTTACTTTAGGATATCAGTTAATATTTGAAAACAGAAGAAAGATAGAGAAGACATTCTATTTTTTTTAATAATATTTGCCCTCCTCATCTCAAATATATTTTACCTTCCTTACTACAATTTTTCTCTCATTTTACCAAAAAAAAAAAAAAATTGCTTGAAGGAAGGGGGGTGGGGGCGGACGGATTATAAAAAACCCCATAATTTCACTTTCCTTTTTCTCTCTCTCTCTAATTGCTCATTTGTAAAGAAAGAAAATTATTTTTTTTTTTTTAAAGCTCAAATGAGCTGTGTACTCCACACCAACCTTTCATTTGTCCACGTCTTTTCCCATCCCAGAGAAGTCTCCCATTTCATCTCAAAATCAATTTAATTGGAAAATAACCTACTCTCTTTCTTTCTCTCTCTAACTCTCCCTCTTCTTCTTTCATCTCCCCCACCCACCGCCCACTTCCCCTTCTCTCCGCGCCACCACAACCCCAACCTCCATTACCGCCCCCGTCCTCCTCCGACCCTATGCTCTCTTTCTCTTTCATCTTCCTCACACGTCTACACCTCCCCGCCTACCCACCACCAACAACTACCATACCTCTCTCTGTTTCTTCTTAATCTGTTAATCTAGTCCGCCCCACCCATCGCCTACCCATTCGCGCCGACATACCCTACCCTCTCTCCGTCGCTCTCTCTCCACGCCTCTCTCTACTTTTCTTCATCAGCTTCAAAGAAAAAATAGGAGAGATCAGATCTGGGAGTGATCAGATGTGCAAGAAATCAAGCAATGGAAAGAGACATCCGCCATGGCTGCAACTGTAGGTTGCATAGAGAGAGAGTCTCTCATGCCTTCCTGGTTGCCTCGCCAAGAGACGGTTCTAAATCACTGCTGAAATTGAATTTTTTTTAGCTAATTTTTATTTGTGCGTGTGTTCGTGCGTGTTTGTGTGTGTGTGAGGGAAGAGGCCAGAAGAAAAGTGTGTGAAGAGGCCAGAAGAAAAGGAAAGAAAGAGTATTTGAAATCAAATTTTCCTTGTATTTGTGTGCACCTTTCTCTTGCCCAATAACAATTTGAGTAGTGTTAGATTTATTAAGAAAAAGAAAGACAAATGGGCTACATGCAAAGTGGACAGATGTTTGAATTTTTTTATTTATTTTTTCCATTTCATGAATGAAGCATTTTTGAAAATATCCTTAATGATGAGCTGGATGAGACTGTTACGAAAATGCCCTCATTTTTGCAAAAAATTGCCACTTGCTTCCATTAAGTTTAAGTATAGTATAGATTTCTATCTGTTTATGATTCTCCAATGAAAAAATGACATCCACTAATTTGGATATAACTTTTAAATGTTGAAGTGTTAAACTCACTAGTTTAACCCCCGTGCGATGCACGGACAGTTAATAACGAATAACTGATTGAAATCTAAACAAATACAAAAGAAATAAAGATGTTTGTATACATTAAAAAAATATTTGTAACATATATTGTGAGTAAAAATATCAAATTGAAGGTCACTAAATAAATATAGTGTTACATTCGTGCGATACACGGATATTTATTGATAGGGGTGTAAACAAATTGAATCGGATCGAATATCATCATATTCGATTCGTATTCGATTTATATTCGAATATAAAATTTGATTCATATTCATATTTCGATTGTATTCGAATATAAAATTTGATTCATATTCGGGTATTCGATTCATATTCGAATATAAAAAATAATTTTTATTCCATTAAAAATTGAAATTCGAATTATTCGATTCAAATATTTGATTTGGCCCTTTTTGAAAAATTACAAAGTAAAATCCAAGGGCACGGCCGGTCAAGACCAAGCCAGCCAGCCATTGGATAAGGACGAACCATGCATGCTTGGCTAAGCTTCATCATCATTATATAACCAAAGCAACCCATCTTACTTTCGTTTTTTTTTCTATGTGGGATAAAAGTCTAGGCCAAGGCCAAGGCAGATTTCCCACATACAAAGAAAACAAATCAAAAATGCCATTGGCCTTGGTATATAAAGAGCCTTCAAGTTCAAGATAGGTGTAATTATATTTATATATATATAATTATTAATATTAAATATATATATATATAAATTTAAATATAAAATATACATTTATGATTTTAATAATTATTAATATTAAATATATATATATATATAGTAATTAATAAATTAAAGCCCTTCACCAAATGGCGACACGTATCCAAATTTACAAAAAAAATAAAAAAAAATAAAGCCCAATCACAGCCTGCCACATGTCTTTTAAGTCAATTTTTTTGCCATTTTGACACGGCGTGAAATGAGGAAAATGCCCCTCAAACACCCTTTAATTACCACAATCTTATTATTATATATGTATAGATATATAGATATATAGATATAGATATAGATTTGAAAGAATGACCCATATTAATGATAAAAAAATATTATCTTTAAATAGAGACTATTTTGTTTAAAAAATTAATTTATTATAAAATAATTTAGGTAAAAGAAATGGATTAAAAAAGAAAACCTATATCCTACGGCCAAACACCTGTCCAAACAAAAAAAAAAAAAAAGAAGAAGAAAAATCCATCTGCCTTCACGAACCATTGTCAGGGCGTGTCCCTCCCGCGGCAAGGAAATGGCCAAAACGCCCTCGAACAAACGGACGACACGTGTACTCATTTCCAAAGAAAAAAAATATATATATAGGCCAATCACAGATCGCCACATGCTTTTTTATCCGAATTTATTGCCATTTTCCCACGACGTGAAATGACGAAATTGCGCCTCAAACCCCCTTTAATTACCACAATCATGTTTTTAGTATATAGATATAGATATAGATATAGATTTGAAAGAATGACCCATTTTAAATATATAGATAGAGACTAAAAAAATTGAGACCAAGATTTCAGTAAAATGAGTACATACACCATTTTCTATCCACAATTAAAAAAAATCAAAAAATAAAATAAATTGAAATAATAATTTCTTTCTCTAAAAATATTATTTATTTTCTTAACTATTTTTTAATTTTTTCAATCAAATTAATTTCAATATTATGAATACACAATTTTTTAAGATGAATAGAAAAATTGACAAACTTATTAATACTTTATTTACTATGCTTCAAAAATTTATTTAAAAATTTTAAATAAATTGTTTGATATAACGAACTAAAATAAACAAAATAATCATATTACCCCATCCCACTTATTAGTAGAAATCAAAACCCACACTCATCACACTCCCCCATAACTTAAATAACTCTATATACTTTATAAATACAAAATGATTTTGTTTAAAAAAATTCAACACCATCCCAACTCATCATCCTATACCCCACCACTTTTATTTTATTTTAGATTCTTTATTTTTATGATTAGTCAAATTATTATTATTATTATTATTATTATTATTATTATTGTTATTATTATTATTATTATTATTATTATTATTATTATTATTATTATTATTATTATTATTATTATTATTATTATTATTATTATTATAAATACAAAATGATTTGTTTAAAAAAATTCAACACCATCCCAACTCATCATCCTATACCCCACCACTTTTATTTTATTTTAGATTCTTTATTTTTATGATTAGTCAAATTATTATTATTATTATTATTATTATTATTATTATTATTATTATTATTATTATTATTATTATTATTATTATTATTATTATTATTATTATTATTATTATTATTATTATTATTATACTTTATAAATACAAAATGATTTTGTTTAAAAAAATTCAACACCATCTCAACTCATCATCCTATACCCCACCACTTTTACTTTATTTTAGATTCTTTATTTTTATGATTAGTAAAATTATTATTATTATTACTATTATTATTTTATTTTATAATTAAAAATAACTACTTCACACTTAATTAATTTTCACTAAAAATATATTAAAATAAAAGGAAATTAACAAAGGATAATCAAGAAATTTATATTTAAAAAAGAGGGTTATTTTTTTCGTCAAAAATAATTTTGACTAAAAACATATTGAAAAATTAAAAAGGAAAATTAACAAAGGATAATTACGAAATTTATATTTAAAAATAAAGGTTTTTTTTCTGTGTCCAAATCAAATGAAAAAAGTCTCTATTTAAAGAGAAAAAAAATTATGAATTTTGGTGTAAATAAAATTTAAAAAAAAATTAATTAATTATAAAATAATTGAGGAAAAAGAAATGGGTGAGAAAAAAAACAAAATCCAACCAGCGAATAGGACGAGGCCAAGTGTGATTTTTTTTTTAAAATATTGCTTTTTAAAATTTTATATATCAAAATAACATTTTCAAAAACTTAAGTACCAAAGTAGCACTTTTGACTTGAAATCCGGAATTGGTAATTCCGGATTATGAAATCCGGAATTACCAATTCCGGATTTGATTTTTTTTTTTGTTTTTCAAAATTGAATTTTGGAAAATAATAATTCCGTAAATAGGGCGATCGCGCCCTAAAATAGAAGCGATCGCTCAAGTGTACTCCGGAGGTACCAATTAGGATTCTATTTTAATTTTTTTGTTTTTCAAAATTGAATTTTGGAAAATAATAATTCCGTAAATAAGGGGCGATCGCGCCCTAAAATAGAGCGATCGCTCAAGTGTACTCCGGAGGTACCAATTCCGGATTCTATTTTAATTTTTTTTTTCCAAAAGAAATAAATACGAATTGAATTAAGTAATGTTTTTTTTAAAAAAATTCAAATCCGGAAATGCTAATTCCGGATTTGCTTTACAAAACCCATCTTCCTCAGCAAATCTGTAAAGAAATCTGTCATTTTAAAAATTCATTGGAGAAGAAGGAGAAAAGAAGAAAGAAGAAGAAGAAAGTAGGTTAATTTTTTTCAAAAAATATTGAAAATTCAAGAAGTTGATTAAGAAGTTCAAGAAGAAGAGGTGATTAAGAAGGTACATTTAATCCTCTTATATTTTGTTCGAAATTTAAATTTAGTATTTATTTAAATTTTTTTGTGAATGTAGTGATATTGTTAAATTAGATTTTTTATAATTTATTTTTCAATTTCTAGGAATAAATATGGCTGGAGTTTCACTTGTTTTCATGTGTTATTGGGAAGGAAATGATGAACACCCGTTTGAAGGTGAACATTTTGAAAGGGGACCAAAATGTGCACTTAGGGCTAAAACTCGGTAGAGTTACAAGAAGTTGATTAAAAAGTTAGCTAAGAAAATTGGGGTAGATCGAGCTGTTGTTCAGTTGCAAGTTATATGTAGATATCCTCATCTTGTTGCTCCCGGGATTGCAAACTACATTCCATTTGTAATCGACAATGATATGGGTATGGAAGTCATGTTTGATGTTTTACGCTCGGTTTGGTGGGTTGAGTAGCTTACAATTGTATGTTAAGATAAATTTAGTTGATAATGTGAATGTTGAGGAGTTTGAAACCTATGAGGAGCCATTACAAAATCAGTATGTTAATGACATGGATACCTTCCGGATGGGTTCTTTAAGGCTGCTATAGTCGGAGGGATCTTGGAACAAGTACACAAACATATGTGGAAGAGGAAGAGGGAGAGGAAGAGGAAGAGGAAGAGGAAGAGGAAGAGGGGGAGGAAGAGAGTGAGGGTGAGGAATTGTATAATGATGATGATAATGATTCAGATTATGAAGAAAATATTGAGTTGCTTCTAAATGAAGATCGTGACGATGGATATGATGATTGCAGTAGTCCTACCGATGTTAGCGAGAATGAGGGAGAAGATTTGGCGTTACATTTGGTTGCTTACGAAGAACCACAACATCATGTGCATGGCCAGTCGGGTATCAATTTTATCGTGATATTGGAGAAGGATCGGAGATATATGATGATAACCAATATGACTTTCTTTGAATGGAATGTAGAACATCGAGGACATTGCCAAAGGTATTCGCTTTTCAAAGAAGACGGATGTGCGGTATAAAATGAAGTTGTTTCATATTAAGAAAAATTTGCGCTTCAAGGTAAAAGCGAAGCACAACCCGAAAGTGGACTATTGAGTGTTTGATGAAAGATTTTCCGTGCAATTTTTATGTGCATGTGAGTTTGAAGAATGCCGGGTATTGGGAAATTACCAAATCTGAGGTCCTCATTCTTGTTTGGCAAGCGAAATTAGCCAAAATCATCGAAACATGGATGCTAAGTTCATAGGGCGGGAAGTTTTGGGCTGGTTAAGGGCGATCCCGAGTTGAAGATTGTACTAGTGAAGGCGGAAATAAAAAAGCCCATGGGAAGGAAGTTTCATATAGAAAGGCATGGTGTGGCAAACAAAAAGCTATTGCGAGAGGCATATGGAGGCTGGGAAGAATCTTACGTAAGGCGCCACGTTTGTTAGCTGCCATCCAAAAGTGGAACCACTGGAACCATTGTGGAGCATTACGATCCTCCTCCTCCCGGTGCTTTAGGTATGTTTGATCGTGTGTTACGGGCATTTGGCACTTGTGTGGAAGCATTCACTCATTGTCGTCTGTTATTTACATTGATGGCACATTCTGCATGGAAGATATAGAGGGGTTATTCTTATTGCCGTGGGTGTCGGACGCAAATGATAGTCTACTTCCTCTCGCATTCGCTATTGTTGAAAAAGAGGACTATCGAAGCGGGTGTTGGTTTTACGCATCTTCTATGCAAACATATTGTTAAGGGTCGTGAAGTTTGCTTGATATCGATCGGCATAATGGCATCCTTTGCACGGTTGGAGACATTGCCCGGTGGCACGAAATGTTATCCCGGATGGTGCATGTTGCACTTGCGAGCTAATTTTCTTAAAGCTCACAAGGGCGTTGGATTGAAAGATCTTTTTGGCGTCTTTGTTAGCACCACCCAAGATAGAAAGCTTAAATGCTATACGAGGCAAATTCGTATCATCGGACCACGAGGCATATAAATGGTTTGAGAACTTGGATGCTAGAAAGTGGACAATGGCTCACGATGGTGGATATAGGTACGGCATTAAGACTACTAATTTGTCGGAAGTTTTTAATGGCGTTATGAAAGGAGCTCGGGAATGCCAATTTCGGCGGTTGTTGAGACCTCATTCTATAGGTGTGTGGCATACTTTCAAGATAGACTCACTAAAGCAATTAGTGCTTTAGGGGAGATCCTAATGGCATCCCACCACCAAATGCCACGCTACAATTCGGTGAGAGAATCCATCGAAGATACCTATACAACTTGGATAAGGCGGGTTTCATCACGTCACAAGGTTTAACACTACGTGCGTAGGTGTTTATAGTGTGACGACCGAGTGCGTGGTGACAAAGGTGGACACATTCAAGTTGTGAGATTGCGTGATCGAACATGCGCTTGTGGCAAATGGATGCAATATCATTACCCTTGTTCGCATGTGCTTGCGTGTTTCAAATCGCAAAGTGTCGATGGTATGAGTTATATTCATCCTTTTTACAGCCTTGCCTCGTACTACAAGACGTGGAGTTGCTCTTTTCATCCAATCCATGACGAGGCCTATTGGAATGTAGATCATATTGTCCCACGTTTTTACCCTAACCCGGAGCATCGACGTGACAAGAAGCAAGGGAGACCCAGGTCAAGGCGACTGAGAAACTCTATGGATTGGCAAGTTGCAAAAAAAAAAAAGAATCGTTGTGGGATTTGCAAGTTAGAAGGTCACACGCGAAGGAGATGTCCAACTCTTAGACGGTAAGAGTAAATTGTTATTTTTATTATTACTTCTTAAATTACGTACTTTGAACTTTTAAGTATTGTTGTTTTTATTTGAACTTGTAATATTGCTTTATTTGAACTTGTAATATATTGAACTTGTAATATATTTAACTCTTGGTGGAGTATGACATCAAATATATTTGTAGTTGCGAAACTTAAAACGACCAAATGGGTCAACCGCTCCATTTTATAGCAAATAAAATATGAATAAAAGCGAAATAACATTAAAATAAATATTAAAATTAGTGATCACATCCCGATCACATAGGATGAAATACAAGTTCAACGGTTCAACAACACATACATTAATCAAACATTAAAATAAAGAGTTCAAATTAGTGATCACATCCCGATCACATAGGATAGAAATAGAAGTTCAACGGTTCGACAACTTTTACATGAAAAACCCCTTCATGGAAAATCGGATGGGATGAAATCCTTATGGAATACACCATACAACACAAATAAACTAATGTCATTTGTTGAACAATCAACCACTCCATGATCACGTACCTAACAATTTTACCTTGAATACATTGGGGAGTGTGATGTTGAGTATATGTGTTTTACGTGAGGGGAGAAAACAACAACCTAAAAATTACAAAAAAAACATGATTAGATGGCAATATTAATAATAGGTTCAAGTTGTTGCATTTTTAATACATCATGCGATGAAGTATCGGAAACGAGAACCAACAACTATGTCATCTCCGAACTCACTCTCGGTAAACACCTTATGATGAATTGCACCACCTATTGTTCCCGTTGGATCCTATCAATTTTATCTTAATTAGTAAGATAAGACACATACTAATCATGCTAGAAAACATACAAAACGCATATGCTAACCTTCAAAGTTACCGTAGCGTCACCAAATTCATTTCGTGTGATGGTCTTGACAACACCAACGGCAACATTAATCCTATCAAATCCATTAGGAAATCCGCCGTGATAGTAATGAAAGGGGTAGCGGCAATCATACCATCGCCCTGGCCGGTTCAAGTGCGGAGAGCCAAGGAATTTGCGTTCAAAATCTTTATCCTCCTTGGGATCTTCAATCGCTCTCCTCACATACTCTTGGGTCGGAATCACGGGTTCTGAGAGGATCCCCCTCTCGGCGATCGAGGTTTCTGCGGCGCAAAGCCAAGCGCACGTCACCAGTGGACCCGGGTATCGAGACAGCTCTCCTTCGCGTTGAGGCAGTTTATTTGAGAGAGGTGAGATGGTTGAGGTTAGATGTTTGGCCTTTTTCAAAATGAGGACGGAGATTAGAAGAATTTTTGAGTCTACGATCCATATTTCGAGAGAGGAGAGAGGGTTGAGGGTTAGATGTTTGTAATGAAACTACTCCTTCCTTTTAAAGGGAATTCAAATTTGATAAATCCGGCATTAGCGGTGCCGGATTTGTAAGTTAAGATAAATCCGGCATTGACGGTGCGGTTTGTCGATGAAGATAAGATCGGCATTGGCGGTGCAGGATTTGAACGTATATTATAAATGTTCAACCTATCTTCAATTAATGTACTTTTGAAAATGTTATTTTGATATATAAAATTTTAAAAAGCTATATTTTTTAAAAAAAATCGAGTTTTCCCACTTTAAATTAGCCAGAAAATAAACACATACCATCATGTATAGTCAAAAATATGATAACTACTACACCAAAATGATTGCAGATTTTTGTCATATATGTGCAGGTGCACACAGGTACCAACACACAGAGTTGTAACATTAATATTTTTAACATGGAAAATAAGGAAAAATGGGGCGATCGCCCCTTCCCATCCGCGCGTTCGCGCAAAGTTACTGGAATTTTGGGAGCGATCGCTCCCATAAGAGGGGCGACCGCTCCAAAGCCAAAGCGAGCCAATAAGCTTTTTATACTCCCTCCGTCCCAAAATGTTTGTCCCATTTTTTATTTTCAATTAACCCGTTATTGTATAAAACTCTTGTAATACTCCCTCCGTCCCAAAATGTTTTTCCACTTTTTGACTTTTTTGTTGAACCTGTTATTGTATAAAATGAAATTTCCATATATATTGTGTTTATCAACATTTTCATAAATTATTTTCCCATAATTAATATTTAATAATTACTTCCATAAATTGTAATTGTTAATTTTTAAAAATTACATATTTCCATCTACTGCATATACTAATTGGCATAAATTGTATGGCATTTATAGTGTTTTTTTTTTTCAGATACCATAAATAATTCTGAATATTGGAACTCCTAACATTCCTAAATTACTACTCCTACATAAAATCAAGTTTGTTACAAACCAAACTTCAGCCATACCACCAGGCACAATACAAGAAGGGAAGAAATAAAATCGATTTAGCGAGTCAAACAAAGAGAAAATTAACAACAAGTTCAATACAAACCAAAAATAAAGATGTCTTTGGGACACACCCCAACATAAAACCAAGTTTGCATGCCAACAAAGGCATGACGAATTAAAATACAAACCAAATATGAAATATTGTTTATGAGGATCCCCTCATCAAATTAAGCCACAAACCAAAGCTGAAATTAACTAAGAGTTTTAAAATTCAACAAAAAACATTAATCTTCAGAAATGTCCACCATAGCCCGACCCGTCTCCGGTGGTGGTGGTGGCATCCGTCCGAGGATATTACGGAGCAACCGAGTCTGCTCCTCACATGTACACGATCATGTTGTGCCATCCAAGCATTTTGTTGTGCCCTCCAAGCCTGATAAGTCTCAATCTCCGCATCCACGCGGACGGATAAATGTCCAAAATCTTGCCTCATATCTCTAATTTGACTCTCCACGTAGCCAACTGCTCGACGATGATAATAAGCAGCCTCGGCCAGGGTCTGCTCGCCACTCCTCCTCCTCCTCCTCCTCCTCCTCATCATCATCATCATCATCATCATCTCCACCGTGAGGTCTCTAGATGACCCCTCACCCCTCTTTACATTCTGACATTTAGTGGTGAGGGTGAATAAGTTAATCTTTGGACCTCCTTTAATGTCCTTGTTCACTAGCCTGAGGTTAAACCCCGATTTTGTTACCAGGGATGTGATCAACAATGGAAAATTATAGTTCGTATTGGCCATACCCTTAGCCGTGTTCCATATCTCCTTACTAATTATTTTTCCAAAATCAATTTTTTCGTTGAACTATCATGTGCATTAGAAATGCACGTCTCCAATTAACCTCATTAAAATGAGAGGAGGGGAGGATCCTCTCACAAATAAATCTATGAAGATACTTCATCCAAGTATCCATGTCTCGAGCCTTAACAACTACCCCCTTCTTCACATTCCTAGGGTCAATTATCCCAAAAGTCGGAGCTAGCAAATGCAAATTTTCCTTAACATTTTTTCCTATCTTCTCCATCTCTTTGGTGTACTCACACCCATCCTCCTCAATGTTAGTGGCTAACCCGTAATGTTGATTAATGGCATTCCTATCATAATTAACCGGAAGCCCCCGCACAAAAGACTCTCCCGTATATCCCCGTTCAAAAACATTAGCATAAAATTCTTTGACTAAAAGTGAACTTCCATAGTTTGGGGGCTTACTCCCCAACTTTCCCCAATTGTAAAGGGTAACAAAACCATCTAAATACAAGTCATTAAAATCAAATTCCCTCTCCGGGTTGAATGGCTTGTTTTCATATAACTCAAAGAATTGTTGAGCTTGAATCCCAACAAATTTAGCAGCATCATACGGGGGACCGGTAGGGGTTGGAGTGTTGGTGGTAGTGGTTCGTGGTTTTTAGGAGGCATTGTCAATCAAAACTCAAAGATAAAAAAGTGGAAGCTTACTTTTTAATTGGCCGGAAGTTCGCCGGAAGGTCGCCGGAGTCTTTGTGTTGAAAAACAAACGAATGACAATCTTCAAAATCCACCTCAAACCTTGAATGTGTGCTTCAAAATGGATGATTGATTGATTTTGGGGTTGAAGAAAATTGGATTTGGGGTTGAAGAAGGGATTTGGGGTTGAAGAAGCTTGAATTTGGGGTTTGAAATTTGAAATTTTAGAGAGAGAGAGAAAAGGAGGCGTTGGTGGTGGTAGGGTTATTTGATTGGGAGAGGGGAAGGTTTTTTGGGATAAACCGTGCTTTGGGAAATCCGCGTAGAGGGCGATCGCGCTGGGGTTTAGTGAGCGATCGCGCCTTTTCTCTGGAAAAAGAGGGCGATCGCTCGTTTATTGGGGTGATCGCTCGTTAATTAAAAATAAATTTATAATAAAAGAATCCGGAATTAGAATTTCCGGAGTACATTGGGGCGATCGCCCTCTATAAGGAAGCGACCTCCCTGCTTGTCCGTCCCTCTTTTGTCAAATTTCAATCGGTTTTTAACGTTTTTCGTTAGTTTTTTAGAATTTTCATCGGTTTTTAACGTTTTCGGTTAGTTTCTCGAAGTCCGAGTTAGTTTTAAGAATTTCCGGTCGGTTTTTAACGTTTTCGATCAGTTTTCGGAAAAATCGAGTCCATGGCAAGCTTTCATGAAATTAAAATTAACAATAATAAAATAATAAGTTTTATAGAAAATTGACCACATCCAGGTCACGTAGGATACAAGTCGAGATAATTGGACGGGTAAATTCATTAGGGGGATGGCGAATCCTACTCCCTCTCCTCGGCATACGACGACCACGATATAGATTGTTGAGATGAGGATGAGGATGATCCGTCGGGACTTTACAGCTGCACACTAGGCAAATGGAAACTAGGCCTAAATCCCGGAATCCCGAATGTACGCTCGGGCGTCGATTATAATTGCTAGAAGAAGGGAAGGAGCTACGAGGCGGTTGCGTGAAATCAAGCGATTCATCAATTCGGTAAAAGAATTACACAGGTCTGTCCTGGGTGAACTGCGTCGGCGAACTCAAGCGATGCATATCACCGTATTGATCCCGCATCTCGGGCTCATCCTGCAGCTGTTGGTATCCGCCACGCCTACGAACCCGATTCTCCCTACTGTGGCTCGTCTTGACGGTATGATCAACCGTTGGGGGGGAGCTTGGGCTTGCGATCGTTCTTTGCTCCCTAATATGTGTCGGTGTGTTAGTGACACATTGTTGAGTGTAATTCACCATGTCTTCCAAGGATGTGGCATTACATTTGTATAAGTACATCCCTTGGAGACTTTGAATGCTGAAAACAATGATGTGCAATTAATTAATACGGAAAAATGATATTGTTTTTGTAAAATCATTGTATGTAATATATAACTTACCACACCCTCATAATTAGCTGAACGTGGCACAGAACCTAGTCCTCCACATTAGACGAATTGTGGATGAGCGATCGAGTAATACGCCTATACCATGTCAAATAGGGGTGATGGTAGCTCATATCCACTTCACCAAACTCCCATCAACGACATTAAACTCCCGTTCATTCCACCTTGCTATGTGCTTGATCATGTTGTTGCATCCGATTAACGCGGCCGACCTTGCCGACTAATCCGATGCAAGTCAGCGGGTGTCGCGGTCATCGAGCACACCTTGAACCATCCCAAATTGTCGCATTACGCGATGCGGAAAGTGCCATTCAACCCTCTCAAAGCGGATGAGGGGCACCTTCGCCCTCCATATAGCTTGGCCACTGAAGGCGAAATTCGGAAGCGGCACACCGTTGTATGGGCGCCACACAACCTGATCATTCTCTAAATATGACAAGCGGGTCTCGATAGCCTTGCGGAGTTATGGGCGATCACGAAGTATACGACAATGGACCCTTCCACCTACATATGGAACAATTGACATAAAAAATAATGAGTAAAAAAGCGATATATTACAAAACGGATCGTTTACAAAATGAAGTAATTGAAATATACTGTAACCCAGCTTTGGTTGCAATCCGAGTAAGTGTTATTTCTTCATGTCTCTCTAGGTTGTGTACACAACAACCTCTCCCATGCCCAAAGCTATAAAAAAATTATCATTACGTACAAAACGAGGTTAAGTCCACTAGCATAATGTAATCATATATAATAGACATACCATGATGGTTAAGAAGCCACCACACCCTTTCGAATCGTGTTGAGATGCTACACACATCTCCCTATACAAGAAGGCCAACGCTCCACTACCCCATTTGTACGAGACCAATATTATTTATATCCCTAAGAAGTGCGAGGTACATCAACTTCACTAGGTTATCAGACGAGACGGGCATAATGTATGACCCCAATAATAAGAAAATGTATGCTCGAGTATATGTCTCAATCATATGCTCGGACGCATTATTGGGAAGCTGTTCAAAATGAGGGAAGTGTCCTAGAACCCATCTCATTGATATCATTCCACCTCTTTTGATGTCTGCAGGTTGAGGGTGCAACCCCAAATAAATCCTCAACAATCTCGGCCCATGCCAAAGCACTCCTACTAGTTTGAACTAGTCACCGCCATTCCGTCTACGGGAAGACCACACAACATGCCAATATCCTCTAAGGTGATGGTCATCTCCCCTACGGGTAAGTGAAAAGTGTGGGTCTCGGACGCCATCTTTCAATCAAAGCCTCAATCAAATGCCAATCATATTGTATATGACCTAATAAATACACTCCATAAAATCCAGTATTTATAAGCTTCTCTTCTATCCTCCAATCAACTCTAGGTGGAAGTACTGGACCACGCCTAGGTCTTAAATTGGGTAACTCTTGTCCCTCCCAAATATATTTAGATCTATGTGTATCTGAGAAGTCAATACATGAGGATCGATTGGCCCGGGATCAATAAATTGTTGTTGTACATGTTCATTCATACGAAATAAAAAAATTTAATAGTAATTAAATTTAAATGGGACTTAATGTTTAATTCATTGACAATCAAAAATTAAGTACATAAATCATTTTAACAACAAAATATAAAAAATGCACAAATAAAAATTCTTAAAAAAATTTATATAGCTAAAATTAACAACTCAAAACAAATTAAAATAAGAAATATAACTAACCATTTTTAAGTACCAAGCTAACACTTTCTCTCACAACTCTTTAAACTTCAAGACTCTTCTCCTTAATTCTTTCTTTCTCTATCTCACTCTCTGCACTCCCTCCTTCTTCTTCCTTTCTTCCATTCCATGAACAATCAGAGTTAAAGGTAGGGGGAATTCAAAATTTGAATCCGGAAATGGCAGCCCCGGATTCAAATTAAAGCAAATCCGGAATTGACAGTGCCGGATTTTGAAGATACGCGTCTAAGGAGCGATCGCCCCTTAAGTTGAGCGATCGCCCTCTCCTGTTTTCAGAATACTCCCTCCGTCCCGTAATACTTGACACAGTTACTGTTCCGCACGGGAATTAAGGAAAAAGTAAAAAGGTTGATGTGTTGTGAGTGTAGATAGTTAAGTAGGAGAGAGAATGAGTGGAGAGAATAGTAAATTATAATGGTGTTGTGAGTATTAAAATAATGTAGGAGAGAGAATGAGTGGAGGGAATAGTAAAGATTCTTTGCCATTTTAGGAAGTGTGACTTATCAGTGGGACGCCCAAAATAGAAATGTGTGTCAAGTATTGTGGGACGGAGGGAGTATATTTTTTTGTTTGCTTTATTTCTTTTTTGGAAAAAAAAAATAAAATAGAATCCGGAATTGGTACCTCCGTAGTACACTTGAGCGATCGCTCTATTTTAGGGCGCGATCGCCCCCTATTTACGGAATTATTATTTTCCAAAATTCAATTTTGAAAAACAAAAAAAAAAATTAAAATAGAATCCGGAATTGGTACCTCCGGAGTACACTTGAGCGATCGCTCTATTTTAGGGCGCGATCGCCCCCTATTTACGGAATTATTATTTTCCAAAATTCAATTTTGAAAAACAAAAAAAAAAAAATCAAATCCGGAATTGGTAATTCCGGATTTCATAATCCGGAATTACCAATTCCGGATTTCAAGTCAAAAGTGCTACTTTGGTACTTAAGTTTTTGAAAATGTTATTTTGATATATAAAATTTTAAAAAGCTATATTTTAAAAAAAAATCGCCAAGTGTCCTACCAAAAAAAAAGTCAGCTGCGTTCAAGTGCTTAACGCGCCAGTGTCGGCGCGTCCTTACACGCACGGCCGAAATGACGGAAATGCCCTTCAGCCAAATGGCGACACATGGCCAAATTTTCAAAAAAAATAAAATTAAATGAAGCCCAATCACAGCTTCACACGTGTTATTTGAGGCGATATTATTTCCAATTTGCCACCAAGTGAAATGACGAAAATGCCCCTCATGACCCCTTAAATTACCACTATCTTGTTATTATATATATATAGATATAGATATGGGAATTAATAAGGTTTGCCTTCGGTTAATAAAGATTTTGGTCACTCATCTGATTTCACAATTTTTTTCTCATTTAATTTTCTTATAAATTTTTATTTTTCAAAATGACTTACTGTTCAAACGTTTGTCTAAAGTGTCCCACTTTTTGAAACTCGTTACACCGTGTAGCAATTTTGATCTGTCAAAGTCAAACTCGCTACACGATGTAGCGAGTTCCAAGTAATTAGGGTTTACAATTTGTACTTAATTAGCACGATATAGCGAGTTTGACCTGTCACAGTCAAACTCGCTACACCATATAACGAGTTTCTCTTTAATTAATTGCCCAGATAAGTTTTTTCAGATTCATTTATCCTCCTCTCCTCCTCTCCCTCGTTCATTCATTCTCTCGTATCCTCCTCGCAACCCTCAATCTTCTCAATTCAAATTCTATTAAACACAAAAAATGGATCTTAGAGAGCAGCGTTTTTATTTCCGCGGTCCCAATTCCTCTGGTGAATCCTCCTCTTCATCGCGTGTTATTCCTGATCACGCCGGTGCCGTAGAGTCCGCCATGCGCCAGAGAAATCTCGACCGTCAGAGCTTATCTTCGCAACAAACCCCGATCGCAACCCAAGAGTATATACGGAGAGCGATTGAAGATCCGGTGAAGGATGAAGCTTTTCAAGACGGTCTTTGGCTCTCTGCAATGAAATTTCTCACTGAAGTCGGTACATATTATCCGTTAAGCTCTATCAAGAAGAAATGTCATATTGTTGACAGGGTGGATCAGGTATAATATCAAGATTAATTGTAGTTAAATGTGTGCAAAGATAATTAATTTTTTACATTTATGTATGTTCATTTAGGTTGTTGCTGTTATCAAGTCCTGCACACCAAATGGTTATGGTGATCTCTGGGTGACTTTAAAGGTTAGGATATGAGCTTAGTGTGCTTTCTATCATGGGTGAAATGTGTTTTGAGTTATTAACTGGGATAAAATTAGTAGGATCCTACGGATACCATAGATGCTTCCATTCATCGGGATGTGACTGAGAGTGAATTTGGAAATGATATATCTGTCGGTTCTGTTCTGATACTTCAGAAGGTATGATATACTCCCTCCGTCCCACCCAACTGTGAACCAAGGTTTTGGGCACAATAATTAAGAAATATTATTAAGATAATGAAAATGTGTGGTAGGAAATGAAGAGAGAGAATGAGTGGAGTTAATGAGTGGTTGGTTGAATAAATTGTATGATGGAGAATGAGTGAAGTTAATGAGTGGGTGGGGTAGGGAGAATATAAAATATTAAAATCTTTGCCAAAAGGGGTAGTTCACACTCGGCTGGGACGGACCAAAAGGGAAATAAGTGTACACTGGGCTGGGACGGAGGGAGTATTAAATAGTGGAAGTCAGTACACTTTAGAATCGTCATTAATACATCCTTCTAATTGTTTGTTTTGAAATATTTAGGTTATTGTTTTTGCCCCAACCCATCATGATCAGCACCTTATCTTAACATCACACTCTCTAATGTCTTCAAGGTACATATTTTCTTATTTTTGCTGAATTGTTGAAATTATATAGTAAATGATGTTAAGCTCATTTGTTTTGCAGGTATTTCCTAAGTATAATGAAGTTAAGTGAATGAATGCTAAGTCCATTTTGTTTACTTGAATTTCCTAAATGTTTAAATTAATTAATGTAAGATTTTTTATGTGACCGGGATGTGGTCACTAACATGATTATATTTATTTTGATATTATTTTAGCTTTTTAAAATTATTTGATACAGTTTGTGTTTGGTTTCGTTGCAATTTTTTCTATCATCATTATTTTTAACACATGTAAAAAAAAAAAAATTATGTATACTATGATCATTGAGATGATTTAACAAAATTTAATAGGGTAAATTTGGAAATTTGTTTAATTTCAGATATATGTGAATTTTCGTTATCAAAAACAATAATCAATTTCAACACTTAATTTTAAGATTAGCACAAATAAATTTTTAGCCCTTAAAATTCAGCAACTTAATGGTTTCAGCTCTATTTTTTCAGATATAAGTTTTTAGAGCTTAATTTTCAGTTTTACCAAAACGGGCCCTAAGTATACATAAGAAATACACAGGAAGATCACATAAGTTTTAGAAAATCTATTAACACCGGTATATTCTTGAGTGTAATAGTTATATCCTTACTCTACATAATTTTTAGAAAATCTATCATCATCAGCCAAACAAATCAAAGTGAATATTTACAAGAAATCGTTGAAGCAAACTCAGTACAATTCACCCATCTACAAATTTAAACACACATAAACACACACCAAATATAACTTTCCTGCAACATCTTCAGTACAAAGCCAACTATCAATTTACAACAAACACACACACACACACAAAATAAACCATTTTCAATCAAGAATTGATCCAAAACTTTCCAATTAAGACAAACTAAAATCATAAACTTAACATCACTTTAATAAAATCCAAATCAGCCCAAAAACAAAAGTAATAAAATCAATTGAACATGTTCAAACAGCCCTAGAACAAATCAATTGTGAGAACAAATGTAAATTATTGAAAGAGAACAAATGTAAAACTCAATTCCTAATAAAAAAAATTGACTTTGCAGAACCTACTGCCATTTTTTGTTATTTCATTTATGTAGGAATTGAGTGAGTAAATTATTGAAAGAGAACAAAGGTAAATAAATATTAAAACAATTTAATTCATGTGAGCGAAATTGAAATATATACTTTGAAAGAGAACAAATATATACTCGCAAGTCGATAGACGCGATGTCCTTGAATCGTTATGATTTTTGTGTAGCCAATCATATGTTTGACACAAGTATCGTCCTAACACAGTTCAGTTCTCATAGCTATGTTCATTCACGATCCTGAACATTTTGTCTGATTTTGTGAGAGGGTCTAAGAATTGTGCCTCACACAATTCTCCTCGAAGCGGCGCCACTTCTCTCTCAGATAGGTGATTTCTTAAAGGTAACCCATATTACCCCGCTCGAATTTTCAACACGTAAGAATCATTAAAAGGTATAGGCTTATCCTTGTCCTTTCAGGATGTTACTAATAGGAATGGGCATAGGGTAAACTGCCCCACAGTCACTACAAGAAAAACAAGTATTAGCGACGGAAAAATTCGTCGCTAAAAGCCAAAAATCCGTCGCTAAAGGTATTTAGCGACGGATTAGCGACGAAAATTTTCCGACGTTAAAACCCTTGTCTCTAAATTACAGCAACAGATTTTTGAGCCGTCGTTAAATTAACGATGGATTATTCCGTCGTTAAAGTCAAAAAATCCGTCGCTAATGTTGAGAAAGGGACGACAAATTTTGATTGTATTAGCAACAGATGTAACGACGGAAATTTCCGTCGCTAAAATATATTACATATTTTCACAATTTTATTAATTTTTTAAAATTTTCTTTTTTCAATATTTTTTAATTTTGATATACCAAATTACCGGCGGATATTTCCGTCGCTAATTTGATATTTTTTATTAAAAAAAATTATATATATATATATATATATTAAATATATATATATTTATTCTCAAATCAATCCCTTAACTTTTTTTATTCTCAAATCAGTCTCTTTACGTTTTTATTCTCAAATCAGTCACTTAAGTTTTTTTATATTCAAATCAATCCTTACATTTTTCAAAAGTTACACTTTGCTCCACCACCATCCACCACCATCCACAACCAACACAAATCAAACAAAATTTTGTACAAATCGAAATAAAACACAAAATACGTTAAAATGAACCAATCGAAATCGAAATGAACAAATCGAGATTAAGGGAGAGAGAGAGATGCAGAGGGGAGAGAGAGAGACGTAGAGGGGAAAGAGGGTAGAGCGACGGTAGGAGAGGTGGAGGGGCGGCGGGGGAAGAGGAAGACGGCGTTGGGTCCAAATTTCCAAATTCCGTATGCGCCTTCGTCGAGAGAGAGAGGAAGACGGCGGAGGAGGACGAAGATGACGAAGGCATTAATTTTCAGGTTCCGGCTTGCTCCAAATCAACGCCGGCCGGTTAGGGAGAGAGAGAAGAAGACGGCGTTAGGGTGGCCGTTGCCGTCGCCGGAGACGATGAAGGGGAGTGGCGTGGGTTGGGGAAAGAAAAAATGAGGAAGTCAGCCATGAATTATTCGAGGGGGAGAGTCGAATTGTGGAAGAAAATAAGAGAGGATATGGTTTTGTTTTGTGAGAGGATTGAAAGTGTGTGAGTAAGGAATTTGGACCATTGTTTAATATGAATGGATGGTTGAGATGGTGATCCAAGTGAAATAGTTTGTTAAAATGTGAGCCATTGGATTCAACTTAAATGTGTCATTATAAATGGCTAAGATAAAGATCCATGTGAAAGACAATGACTTAATAATAAATGATAATAATGATACTTAGTTTTTTTTTTGAAAAAATATTTAATTCATTTAAAATCTAATAAAATTATTTAATAATAATAATAGTATAATAAATGTAAGGGAGGGGCTATTGCCACTACAATAAATACTAATTCACTATATCGTAATTATTTTGGTAAATTAGTTATTTTCTTGACACATGTTGCCCTTACCCTTAAAAGAGACTACTTATATATACTACAAAATTTGTTTATACAGTACATCCATTATCATTTATTAAAGTTAAATATTCACTTATTATTTTTCTCAATTCAAAAATTATATTATTTTAATCATTTTTATATTATTAAAAGATTTAAATGCAAGACCTTAAAATTATAATACATCGATGCAAGTGTTAATAGAAAATACATTTAGTTATTTTTACCTAATTTTTTTTACATGTTAGAAGCTAGATATCTTTATTCACATAGATTAATATCTATTTTACGTACTAAATTTTTATTCAATTTTTTTTTATCTCAATAGTTAGAAAAAAATTAGAGTTACTCTTTTATGAATGGATTTTGCAAATATTGAATTATAAAATTTGAGATGTGAATCTAGTAATAAATATTTTTTGTTGTAAATTAAAAAATTTTACTATGTTTGAAATTTATATTAATATTAAAATTTATTAAGTTAAGTACTAAACTAAGTGGTGAATTTACTAATAAATATTTTATCAATGTCATAATAAAAATGAATGTAATAATGAATCACATGTAGTTTGATTATTTTTCTATGGACAGTAATAAAATTAAAAATAATAAAATAATAATAAATTTAAAATAATCAACTACATGAGAATATTACATCAAATATGATATATTTTCAATGTGGGTTTACTAGTACAATACTCATTTCGCTTTCCTAGAAAAATAGTCCACATAATCAATATTCTTTTTTTGAGTACTTTTGATATTATACAAAATATTTTAATTTTTTGTTGTTGTAAGAAAGAATGGAAGTTAACGGATTACAAGTGATTTAGTTATTTTACTAGAAAATGGACAGATAAAAATATTTATTATTTAAAAATTAAAAAATATGTTAAAATTATATAAATTATTATTTTTTACTCTAGAAAATTTATGCATTATTAAATAAGTAAAATATTTAAATGTAATTTTTGCTATTATCATAATTAATTTAAATTTTATATAAAAATGTAGTGGATAAACAAAACTTGTAGTGAATATAATTAAACTCTAAAGTACTTCATTATAACTCCTTAAATTATGGGAGGATAATTATGTCTATTTACAAAAAATTTAGTGGATAAGTAATCTATATAATCTATATAATATATAAAAAGAGAAACATTTTATGCCCTCATATTAAGCCATGTCACTATTATGACATGGCATTATGTGATTCTCCCATTGATCAATTATTTTCTATATAAATCAAGTGGTTAAATTTGGAAATATTTCAAGGATATTTTAGTCAATTAAGTTCATCGCATAAATGTAGATATTAGACATTGAAATCAACATCAAGTGCTTTTGATTGGATGCCTTAATTTACAAAAAAAATTTCTCCCAAATTCTTTGACCTCAATTGTTTTATAATAAATTAATTTAAAAAATAAAATTTTTACACCAAAATTCATAATTTTTTTTCCTCTACAAATAGAGACTAATTTCATTTGATTCGGACACAGAAAAAAATCCTTTTTCTTTAATATAAATCAAATATTTTATAATAAATTATTTTTTTTTTATTGTTTTATTTTTTTTCCACCTAAAATCATTAAAAAGTTTCCTCCAAAAATAGATATTACATTCATTTGATTCAGACAAAAAAAAAAATCCTCTTCTTTGAAGTGCATGTCAATATTCTAAAAAATAAATATAGTATAAATAGGTAGTTTGAAAGAGGGAGAGGAATAAGTGGGTTAGATTTGATGAGGGAGTGTAGTGTTTGTAAAAAAAAATAATTCATTGAACACATTGTTAGTTATTTTTGGATTTTAATTTTTCTTCTCAAAATTAAATAAGTTAAATTGAAAAAGAATATTATAATTTTGTTTATGATGAGTTAATGTAAACAAATATGATATTTATTTAAAAAAATCTTCTTTTTTTGAATATAAATCAATTATTTTATAATAATTTTTTTTTAATTTTTTTCCACCAAAAATCATAAAAAAAAATTCTTCCAAAAATATAGACTACTTTCATTCGATTTGGACTCAAAAAAGAAATCCTCTTATTTGAAGTGCATGTCAATCGATATAATATATAAAAAGAGAAACATTTTATGCCCTCACATTAAGCCATGTCACTATTATGACATGGCATTACGTGATTCTCCCATTGGTCAATTATTTCCTATATAAATCAAGTGGTTAAATTTGGAAATATTTCAAGGATATTTTAGTCATTTACGTTCATGGCATAAATGTAGATATTAGACATTGAAATCAACATCAAGTACTTTTGATTTGATGCCTTAATTTACAATTTTTTTTCCCCAAATTCTTTGACCTCAATTATTTTATAATAAATTAATTTAAAAAATAAAAATTTTACACCAAAATTCATAATTTTTTTCTCTACAAATAGAGACTAATTTCATTTGATTCGGACACAGAAAAAAAATCCTCTTTCTTGAATATAAATTAAATATTTTATAATTTTTTTTTAATTTTTTTCCACCTAAAATCATTAAAAAGTTTCCTCCAAAAATAGATATTACTTTCATTTGATTCGGACAAAAAAAATCATTTTCTTTGAAGTGCATGTCAATATTCTAAAAAATAAATATAGTATAAATAGATAGTTTGAAAGAGGGAAAGGAATACGTGGGTTGGATTTGATGAGGGGGTGTAGTGTTTGGAAAAAAAATAAATTATTTAACACATTGTTAGTTATTTTTGAATTTTGATTTTTTTTCTCAAAATTAAATAAGTTAAATTGAAAAAGAATATTATAATTTTGTTTATGATGAGTTAATGTAAACAAATATGATATTTATTTAAAAAAAATCCTCTTTTTTGAATATAAATCAAATATTTTATAATATTTTTTTATAATTTTTTTCCACCAAAAGTCATAAAAAAAAATTCTTCCAAAAATAGAGACTACTTTCATTCGATTTGGACACAAAAAAGAAATCCTCTTCTTTGAAATGCATGTCAATATTCTAAAAAATAAAGATAGTATGAATTGATATTTTGAAAGAGGGAGAGGAAGAAGTGGGTTAGGTTTGATGAGGGAGCGGATTGTTTGGGGAAAAATTTCTCATTTAACACAAATGCTAGTTTTTTTAAGATTTTGATTTTTCTTCTCAAATTCTTTGACCTCAATTATTTTATAATAAATTAATTTTAAAAAAAATCTTTACACCAAAATTCATAATTTTTTTCTCTACAAATAGAGACTAATTTCATTTGATTCGGACACAGAAAAAAAATCCTCTTTCTTGAATATAAATCAAATATTTTATAATAAATTATTTTTTTTATTTTTTCCACCTAAAATCATTAAAAAAATTCTCCAAAAATAGATATTACTTTCATTTGATTCGGACAAAAATAAAATCCTCTTCTTTGAAGTGCATGTCAATATTCTAAAAAATAAATGTAGTATAAATAGGTAGTTTGAAAGAGGGAGAGGAAGAAGTGAGTTGGGTTTGATGAGGCAGTGTAGTGTTTGGGAAAAAATAAATTCATTTAACACATTGTTAGTTATTCTTGGATTTTGATTTTTCTTCTCAAAATTAAATAAGTTAAATTGAAAAAGAATATTATAATTTTGTTAATGATGAGTTAATGTAAACAAATATGATATTTATTTAAAAAAATTCTCTTTTTTGAATATAAATCAAATATTTTATAATAAATTATTTTTAAAAAAAAAATTCACCAAAAATCATTAAAAAAATTCTTTCAAAAATAGAGACTACTTTCATTCGATTTGGACACAAAAAAGAAATCTTCTTCTTTGAAGTACATGTCAATATTCTAAAAAATAAAGATAGTATGAATTGGTATTTTGAAAGAGGGAGAGGAAGAAGTGGGTTAGGTTTGATCAAGTGTACACACATTTTTATTTTTATAATAAAAATAGATTTTTGTGACCAAAATATGTTTGGCCATTCCAACACATAAAGGCAAAATGGAGTTAGTCTGAATGTAGTAACGTAATTTTCTGTGTGTACAGGATACTTCCTATGTCCCAAAATGATCGTCTCACTTTTTTATTGTTGTATATAAACCTAACATATTTTTTTCGTTTATTTAAATGAAATTACAGATTATAGCAATAAGTATTAATAAGTCTTAATATGCCCGTCGAATCTCGACGAGTTACTCGCTAGTTATTGTAGTGGCAATAGCCCCTCCCTAAATGTAAATGCTTAGTATTACAATAATAATTAGTAATAACATAATAATAATTGATATAAAAAATAATTAATAATAATAATAATAATTTAAACTATAAAATAATATTATGCCTAATATCAATAATAATAATATTTATTATCAATAATATTTATTAATGAATTATTAACTATATAATTGATTAATTAATTAATATTAATAATAGTACTAATAATAATTAGTATTTTTTATTATTTTTTATTGACTAGGAAAAAATATTTTAGACTTTTTTTATTACTGAAATTTACAAAAAGTTATCTAAAATATTTACATGCTTTTATTTGATTTACCCAAAATTTTAGTTAAAGTAGTATGTCAAATATCAATTTTTTTAAATAATTTTTTTTAATAAATTTTTTTGAAAAAGACTTTCTTACTAAAAAAAAGTCTAAAACATTTATCTCTACTCAAAAAAAATAATTTAAAATACTCATAGTGAAGGATATTGTCTGTCCCTCATTTATTTAGTTAATTTCTAACTTATTTCATATAAATTTTTAAAAAAACTTTCTTACCAAAAAATTCTAAAATATTTATCTCAATTCAAAAATAAATTTTAAAAAAATAATTGTACTTTTAAAATATTAATAATACTTATTAATATACCCTCATACCCTAAACCTCATATACTCTAAACCCTAAATCTCATATACCATATACCCTTAGTATATAGGGTATAGGGTATAGGGTATAGGGTATATGGTATATGATATAGGATATAGGGTATAGGATATAATATATGGGGTATATAAAGTATAGGGTATAAGGTATAAGGTATAGTATATAGGGTATAGAGTATAGGGTATAGGGTATAGGATATAGTATATAGGGTATAGAGTATAGGGTATAGGGTATAGGGTTTAGGATTTAGGGTATAGGGTATACTACCTCCGTCCCACCTCAATTGATCCACTTTTCTTTTTGGGACGTCCCACCTCAATTGAGCCATTCCATAAATGGAAAGAAGTGAACATTGTTTCGGACATTTATACCCTCATAATGCTTATATATTTACAAAAAAGTCATTCATTATACCCTTATAATTTTAACATATTTAAAAAAAATCAATCATTAACTTACTATTCCTCCCACTCATTCTCTCTCCTATTAAATATTTTTAACTTTTACATTCTCTCTTCTATTCCCTACCATACATTTAACTTTTACATTCTCTCTTCTATTCCCTACCATACATTTAACTTTTACATTCTCTCTCCTCTAATTTCTACCCACTTTATTCATTCGTCGCTAAATCCGTCAATATTTTAAAAAGAAAAATATTTTTTTATTATTTAATATTTAGCGACAGAATATATCCGTCGATAATTTATTTTTGTTAAATTCGTCGCTAATTTTAAAAAGAAAAAATATTTATTTATTTTTTATTTATATAGAGACAGAATAAATCCGTCGTTAAAAATTTTTGTAATCCGTCGTTATTCCGTCGCTAAATCCGTCGCTAAAATGGGGCTGACTTTTTTGGCGCCACTATTGCGACGGATTAGTGACAGATTCATGTCTGTCGCTAAAATCCGTCGCTATCCGTCGCTAAATCCGTCGGTAGCTGATTTTTTCATTTTATTTTGCTTCCGTCATTATTCCGTCGCTAATAGCGACAGAATTTGGTCTGTCGCTAATTTTCGTCGCTATTTGGCAGTTTTCTTGTAGTGAGTGACGCTACAAGTCTTTTAATAGTTAGGTGGTCCAATTGAATCTAGTTCTTGGGATCTTCAATCATCTAGATTGGGTTTTCCTTTGTGTTTAACTTTTAAGGCTAAAGTCCCATTCCCTTTCGAATTTTCAACTAACTCTCGATTTAACCCTTTGGTTAACGAATTCGTTTATCAATTGATTTGACATAGTCAAATTATTTGAGAATAATTGTCTAATGGTATTATGTCTTAGACATATATATGTCTAGACTACCATTACACGCATTGCTATATGTCTTTTCAATCATAAATTGACTTTAGCAATATAATATACCATCTTGCTAACACAAGCTTTAACTATTTGATAATTGTTAACTCAAATTCATTAAAATACCAGCTATTCCATATTGATACTTTCAAAAAATTCAATAATATCCACCTAATAACTTGTTTAACAATGAGTCTATTAGTTTTTATTGAATTTGAATCAACAAATCAAATTGACTAGAATTTTCTTTAGTTAACATATCTTTTTTGTATTTAATTAACAAAGTGACGTAGTCACTCTTGTTTAAATCCACACAATCAAACCTTTAATGTCGGTATCTTTATACTTGTCTCAAGTCATATAATGACTTTACAAACTAACACATTTCTTCTAGGTTCCATTTCTTGAACTGTTTCAACACTTTGATCTATTTCATTCAAAATATCATTTATTTACTTTCATGAATTTGACATCAATATTTGATTTACATTGATTTTATTTTCTTTTGATTGTTATATATATTCAAACTTATTGAATCATATATAACAAACCAATATAAACAGTTGTTATAAACATAACTTTTGAAACATAATCTACCATTTATTAACCAATCTCAATTTCTTTGATAATTGGACTTTCTACTTTGCGAAACACCCCCATATTCACAAGTATACGTAGGCCTACGTTTTCATACTTCATATGGACATTTCATTGTTTTATTGGGGAAACCTTTCGAAAAGATAATTATCTTTCAAAGTATACTCACCCCCACATTTTTGGGGTAGTCATAAAATTAGCAATAATGTCAATTTTCATTATTAACACCATTTGATCATGGTGTACATTGTGGACACTTTGTTTCACTGCTCATGTACAACAAACCCCTCGGGTTGTTTTATGTAATTTTTTTTTTCTAAATCGACATTTATAAAGGTTATTTACATCCATTTTATGTATTTCAAATTCTGCTATAAAGCAATTGCAAATACAAATCTTTATTATCGTGATAAGAGAATAAGTATAAAAGTAATCAAGGTCTTCATTTTTCTTGTAATCCTCAATTACAAGTCTAGCTTTATACTTATTGATTTTTCTAAATCTACTAGTTTTCAAGTGTGATTTTTCAAGATGGAATCAATCTCACTTTTAATGGTATGTTTCCACAAATATCCTTCTAAATAGCTCAATGTATTTATAACTTTGTGATTCACTTTCTAGCATGAATGTTAGAAAATCTGGGCCATAAAATTTTCTTATCCTACCTCATTTGCTATGTCGAGGTTATACCTCTTCTTCATCATTTTCTCATGATAAGTTTCTTCTTCTTCTATTGAATCATGAATCTGGTTAAATGAGTTTGGCTCATCTCTTAATTTATACGAAAACATATTCTTAAACAAAGAATCACTCCATGATTCCATTATAGTATTCTTGTATATACATTGAATCTTGGATTTATAAACAAGAATTCTATAATCACAACTATTGTAGGCATACCCAATACATATGCAATCAATAGTATTTTACACAAACTACACTTAGTTGTGTTTTATCACTACCTCTTTATTAAGCTGATTTCCAACTTTTCCTTCAAAGAGATAAGATTTAACATTTTACCCTTTAGCAAGCAACGTTAAAGGTACAAACTTACATTTTACCATAATCTAGTGAATTATATTCACATTTCAACCATCAACATGTCTTGTTTATAACTTCAATCATATATTTGATAAGTCTTATTTTTATCTATTTTAACCATATAACGAGATTTAATCTCATTATTGATCACTTGAACTCCCTTTTGTTTCATTCATTCAAACATCATTAATAACATTCTTGATGACATCACAGTTGTCTCTCAAAATACAAGGTATATGCTCGGCTTTTTCAAACAAGTTTGGCTTTTCAAACGATTTTGACTTTTCACACAAGTTTGACCAACTTTGTCTTTGTATTAAGCATTTCGGCATGCTTCATCACATTTGCTTTCGCCACAAGAAATGTTAGACAACTTTTTCTCCAAATTTCTATTATATTTTCCAACACAAACACGAATTGCACACACCTCAATGTTCATTTCAACCGCTCTCACGACTTGAACATCTATCACATTTTCACCCAAATTTGTAGGATCTTTCGTAAGAAACCTCTCTAAGTCCAAGGTGGTCAATTAGAACATCTTTTGTTGCCATCACTTAAAGTCAATGCCAACAAAATTTCCTAACTTCTCACTATGGTGATCCGAATACTTGGAACAACTACATTGCATTAGAGATTTGTCTCCACACAAACCAAACATTAGCTTTAATTTTCAACAATTATAACTTTGTTATTACAAATATAACTCTCTAACTTAATTAGAGAATTATATCTAAGAATAAATTGATAATTCAATAGCAGAATTAACCCAATTTATTTCTTATAACCACTCAAATTTATAAACCTCTAAATACCTTAATGAAATTATAGTTGGAGGTTAATTATTTCAAAACTTTAAAGGTTTTATCTTGAAGTACCTCTAAATTAGAGAAAGTCACATTCTCATTTATATAATATACAATTTCTTTAGAAATTCTCCTTCTAAATATTTTGTGTCATTTGTAATCAACAACAATAGGATTTAACAACTCTTTCAAGAAGTCCTATTATTTTTATCTGTATGACATTAGTCAAATATTTCCCTAATAAGTTTTAACAACATCTTCCAAGAAGCCCTATGATTTTGGTTCTTGTGACATTTGTCAATGTTCACAACAATAGAATTCAACAACTTCTTTCAAAAAGCTAATTGTTTTTATCATTGTGACTTTGTCAATATTGACAATAATAGAATTTAACAACTACTTTCAAGAATCCCTATCATTTTGTCAATACATAATTTATAAAATGCAATGTTAAAGACTATATCTTTTAACGTTCATCTTCTCAACTTAGTTTCAACGAACTATTCAATTTTTCTCATTATGATTCTTGTGAATCATAAGAACATAAAAGGGAGAGGAGAAATATTGATGGAAAAAGGTTATTTTCATTTGTTGTGTGTTTCTCTAGTTAACAAACATGTGATGAATTCTCAATTAATCCTTTTATTAATTTAGGATTCATTACCTTATATTGATGGGGTTTTATTCCAGAACTTGTAACCCCTACTCCCATGGTAATGGTCACAATTAATCCCTTAATTAATTTGGGAATCATGACACATCAATAGTTTAGTTAAATTTTAAAAGTTTGCACTTTCAACCCACCAACTTAATTTGAGCTATCATATATTTCTCATCCAATCTCAAATTGGACATCTAGATATACAATTTCAATATTCACATGGAGTATAACATGAACCCACAATAATCTCTGTCAAACGACAAACGATTCATATAAGAAAAATACACAATGAACGGAATAATTTGTGATGGGCCGAGCCCAAACCATTCCCTTGCAAAGTGGGCTCTACAAGCCCACCAAGGGACCAAGCCCGGAGGACAGACACAAGAGCTGGATCGTAGCCCGTCGAACAATGGATGGCCGTCGTCGCCATTAAGCGACCAAGCCCATCCAAAGACGAGGTATTTCATTCGGACACTCGCTCGTTGATCCATCCGTCGAGTGACGACCCTCCTGGACATACAGCTCCAGGTCGTCGTTTTACATAGCTTGCTCAACAAGGCATCTCCGGATAAAGTCAAACATGCCACTGGACCACTCTGCACATGTCCCCACCGGACTAGTAGTGGCGCCGCATTGTGCAGGTGACACTTTCCATTATAAGGCAAACCATTATCCGTGACAGGTACAGCAGTGTCCTTGCTCGTACGAAGCAATCGCAGGACGCCACGTGGACACATGGGGACAAAACCAATCCAACGGTTGGCAATAATCAAATCCAATGGTCCAGATGGAAGCCCTAGTTCTCCTCGTCCACTATAAATACATGAACAGTATCTTGGGCTAAGGTAATGCATTTTTCTCTATTCACGTATACACACACCCACTATCTACTTATCACCTTCTCCAGCCCACACTGATTCTCACGCCGGATGGCCTTGCCGGACAAGCCCCGGCGCAGTTCACGGTTACTTTCTAGTGGTGTGCAGGTCTCACGTCAGCCCATAACTCTGCTGAACTTCGATAGCTGAGCCCGAACGATTTCCTGCTTAATCACACAATTTGCTTAACACACAAAATATTTTTCTAAAATAAAGTTCACTTGTATGCATAACTTGGGAGCATTTATAAATGTTCTTAGATGATACTCTATTCGTCTCAAACTAAATGTATATTTTGTATTAAACAAACAATTTGAAAATATTTATTTTTTATTTAATGAAAAAATGTATAAATTGTATTGAAAATATAACAATTGAATCAAGGTTTTTTTTTTTTTTTTTTTTTTTTTTTTTTTTTTTGCATATACAGAAACCAGAAAATAAATGAGGAAGTCGAGTCTTGTGCGATGAAACAAAATTTTCGCAATAAGAATTTTTCTCATCCAAATACTTATGCTTGATGGCAATCTTCCGGAAAATAAAATGAACTTTTCAATATTTGATAGAAGCATTTCAAATTAAAAATTCCGCCAAACTAAAAGGCGTTTGGAACTTCTGAATATTAGAGGAAAATAAATGTTTCAAGATGCTCTATGTGGATTGAAGCCTAATGCTTTTGATGTTTTGGATGAAATAATTAAATTGTCAAAAAGGTGTGTTTGTGTGTGTGGTGCCTCGCATGAAAGTCTGACTAGCTAATATCTTAAACCAGCCATATCTATAGTATAAATGAGGGATGGATGCTACAGTATTATGAATAATGTCAAACGGTGAATTTCTCATTTTGCTTTCATACATTTGTTCCTTTTCCATTTTGCCTTTAAAAAAATTAAATTAAAAAAAAAAAAAAAAGTGTCCTTGAACACGATCATGTACTAGTAATGTACATAGAGCAATATAATGTAGTGAACGATTGAAATATTAAACGTGATTTTACTTATGTTACAATTTATGTAATGTAAAATAAATTAGCACTTATGTAATGTAATTCTTAATTTGTTTCAAATAATGCAATTTTTTTCCAAATAATGCAATGACTTTTCATTGCATTAATTGAAACAAAAATTGCATTATCTGAAACGATTGACAAGTACGTATTACATTGTGTATTATTTTTTAACATTGCATAAATTGTAACAAGAGTGTTAGTATATGTTGCATAAGTCCGTAATGTACATGGGAGAATGTCCAATAAGAAAAAAAATCAGAATGCCTCTTAAGTTACTTTTCATGTTGTATTATTTTTTAATAATATTGTATACATGATAATACATAATATTGTATACTAATATAAATTATATAATACAACATTGATGATGACAGATGGCGCCGGTGACCGGGTTCCCGTCAGATTTTGGTGGGTGGTGGGCGGCAGTAGCGGGCGGTGGTGGTGGTGACAGGAGACAATATTGAGGATGATTTATTATAATTTTTAAATATTTCATAACTTATGGGTAAAATTTCCTATCTACATTGCCAATTGAGATACAAGTTCTCAATCTGCAGGCTTTTAGGGTTCATGTGAAAGCTTATTTGGGGGAAGGTTGAATTCCTAAATAAATGCCATAGTTGATTTGTCAAAGTTTTTTAAGAAATATGTTTTACTAGTTTGCACGTTACTTGTACAATTGAGAAATTGCACCACTATTTTTTTTTGAAAACGCGATATTTATTTGGGACGAACTAAAATAGAAAGTGCGACATTTATTCCTTTAATTCAGAACAATATAGGGAGTATAAAGAACAATATAGGGATTAGATAGATAAGGTCAAACTAACTTGTTGCAATTCTTCCGGCTACTATCGAGAACGCATTTAGTGTACAATGTCGGATTTGGTGCCAAACTGTTTGGCATTGTTTGACAGTACATAGTGGATCATTTAATCAGATTTTGCATTAAGAATGGTCTTTTGACGCTAACCAAAATAGAAATTGCGACATTTATTCATTCCCACATGTCATACATTTGTTTAGATTTTAATCTGGACTCTACATTTATCTAATGTTATTGCAGTCCAATTGTTATTGCAGTCCAATTGAATGCAGTCCAATTGAACGCTCACCAAATCTGTAATAACTCTTGTTGGAAAGAGAGCACAAAACAACCTAGATGAACTTTGTAGCTTTGTCTCAAAATGACCGTCCATTTTTTTCCAGCTAGCATAGGAACAGATGGAGTACTAGGTGAGATAGCAGTCAAAGTCAAATCCTTCAAACACCCAATTAGAGATATTTTGGTCAATACAAAATACTCCGTAAAAAGTTATATTAGAGCTTTTAATGAATAACTAAAACCACTTCATTAAATGATTAAATCAATTTACAGTTTATACTACAAAAAAAAAAAGGGCATCAGGGTGACTACCCATACAAAAATGCCCATTCAACAACAGATAATGCATTTACATGACCAAAACAACAACAAAGAGCATTTGTCTTGTTTACCTGCTGACCCGTGATCATAGCACTAATTCATATCCAAATACATCTTTCTTTCGGGGGGCTATAATAGAAAACGCTTACAGTGTGAAGATTTACACCTCTATCCTTAGGCGCCGCAATTCAGTTTGGAAGGTTGGACTTGAAGTTAATGTACGTCGAGCTAGAGATCGTATGTCTTCACGGGAGCAGTCCCGCGAAATACGAACTAGTTCCCACAGAGCACCTCCACCGACCATGTCTTTTGCATTCACCTCTGTGGTCAAAAAGTCAAAAAGTCAAAAAGTCAAAGAAAATCACAATCTTTATTAGAGGTTTATTAGAAGATCTTCAATTTTGAAAATTAAACCAAATGCATTACATGCAATGACTATATATCTGTCTTTATGCAAATCTAAAAATAATTATTGATAGTATTTATAATGGTGAATCAATAACACATTTTAAAATTACACGAGGAAGTTAAACTTTCATAACTTTTTGGTCATATTCAATCATGTTGACCATAAAAGTCAAAGTGCGACATTTATCTTGGGATGGAGGGAGTACAACATTACCCCAAGTAATACTCCCCCCATCCCGTACCCATAAAGATGTTCCCATTTGCCATTTCTGTTTGTCTTTAAAAGATAGTCTCATTTCTAAATTTATTAGGTTAAAATCATTGAACTTCTAAAATTGCCAAACAAGGAAGAAGAGGGAGAGATGATGATGTGGTATATAATCAGGAATAAGCCTTGACTCGGCCTTGGACACTCCTTGACTGCCTTGACTCTGCCTTGGAAACTCCTATCCTAATAAATGTTGCAGTTTGACCAATATTTTTCTATGTTTTCCTCCTTTAATTAATTTTGTTGAATGTCTTTTCGTTCTTCCTTGTTCACCTATAAAGTGGTGAAACTTTGTTTTGTAATAAGGCAACATTTTTTTGATCATTCATCTATTCAGAAATTATATTTGTCTTCTCTTCGATAAAGATCGTTTGTCTTTACGAAATACGCCCGTGTCAGTTGGTATCAGAGCCTCGGTTTCTCCTTGGCAATGGCTAACAACGGTGAGCCTTCTCTTGCTGATGTGCTTAGAGAGATTCAAGCAATGGCAACAGCGCTTCAAGATTTATCTACACGTGTTGAACGAACCGAGGCGGGATTGCAGGCTGTACAGGGCAATCCAGGTGGCGGAAATGGAGGGCAGAGAATCACTCGGCCTCCTCAAGCCAATCGTGAAGCTCCCCAAATTCCTCGCGGAGCTCAGGTCCAAGAAGATGATTCGAGTGATGAAGAGGTAGCAGAAATCTTTGGTGAAAATCCTAATCCTAGAGGAAATCGACCTTATAGGCAAGATGAATTTCGTTTGAAGGCGGATCTTCCCTCCTTCAATGGAAGCTTCAACATTGAGGAATTTCTTGATTGGATGGCGGAAGTTGAAACGTTTTTTGAGTATGCTGAAATACCTGATCATAAACAGGTGAAGTTGGTAGCTTATCGATTGAAAGGGGGAGCTTCATCATGGTGGGAACAAGTTCAGATTCAGCGACGGCGCTTGGGAAAACAACCGGTCAGGCTGTGGTCAAAGATGAAGAGAATGTTGATGGCCAGATTTCTTCCTCCAGATTATGACCAGTTCTTATTCCATCAATACCAGACGTTAATACAAGGACAAAAATCTGTAGCCGAATATACTACAAATTTCTTACGCTTGTCCTCACGAAATAATCTGATGGAGACAGAAGGGCAGCAGGTTGCGAGATATCTTCATGGATTGAAACCAACAATCCGTGACAAAATCGGGTGTCAAGTCATTCTCACCCTTAGCGAGGCTCAGAATATGGCACAACGAGCGGAGTCAATGGAATTTCTACACTATGGACGGGAAGAGACACGTAGGAATGTGGTTGAAACATCTAGAGCAAATCCCAAGCCCAATGTGGAAAACGCTCACAACCCTGGGAAACGTGTAGCAATAGAGAAAGATCCCCAAAAGAAACCTGCTAACAACCCTTATGCAAAGGCCACTGGAGATAAATGCTACAGATGCGGTGAAATTGGGCATCAATCAAATAACTGCCCACAACGGCGCGCAGTTAATATGGCGGATTATAATGCTAATGACAGTGAAGAGGAGGAGGAAGCAGTTTGTGAACCGGATGGGGAAGAAGACGACGTCCAACAAACCTTCGTGGTTCGAAAAGTCTTATTGGCGCCACGAAAGGATGACTCGCAGAGGAATGCATTATTTCGAACGAGGTGCACAATTTTGAATCGTATTTTTGAACTGATTATCGATAGTGGCAGTTGTGAAAATATCATTTCTCAAAGCCTAGTTAATACTTTGAAGTTACCTGTTGAAAAGCATCCTGAGCCTTTGTGGATTACGAATGGTGAAGGAATTAAGGTGGAGGAGAGGTGTCGTGTTCCCTTGACCATTGGTAAGTATTATAAGGATGAAGTTATTTGTGATGTCGTTGATATGGATGCGTGTCAATTGTTGTTTGGAAGACCATGGCAGTTTGATCTTGGTACTACTCATGACGGCCGGAAAAATACCTATCATTTCTCAAAGGATGGCAAGAAGATTACATTGCTACCTTTGGGTTTCAAGCAAAAGACCGGGCCACAGTTGACAAAAAATTTCCTGACTCTTACTCGCTCAGGAGCAGATTTGGTGGAGGGAGCTCGACAAACAAAAGAAATCCATGCTTTGGTAGTTAGAGCAGTAGATTTACAGGAGAAATTGAGTCGAAGGAGCCGATACCAGGTTCTGTCCTGGAATTACTAGAAGAGTTCCGAGAACTAGCACCTGAAGAGTTGCCATCGGAATTACCACCAGTAAGGAGTATTCAACATGCTATTGATTTGGTTCCTGGAGCCACGTTGCCAAATCTCCAACATTATCGGATGAGTCCGAAAGAAAGCAAGATACTACAACAAATGGTGGAGGAGTTGTTGAGTAAGGGACTGATTCGAACAAGTATGAGCCCCTGCGCCGTTCCAGCATTACTTACGCCGAAGAAGGATGGAACATGGCGCATGTGTGTGGATAGCCGCGCCATAAACAAAATTACGGTGCGCTACAGATTTCCCATACCGCGGCTGGAGGATATGCTAGATAACCTCAGTGGAGCAAAGATTTTTAGCAAGATTGATCTACGGAGTGGGTATCATCAAATCCGCATCAAACCGGGTGACGAATGGAAGACAGCTTTCAAAACGAAAGAGGGTCTGTATGAATGGCTCGTTATGCCATTCGGCTTATCAAATGCTCCCAGCACCTTTATGCGCTTAATGAACGAAGTATTGAAGCCCTTTGCCGGTAAGTTCGTTGTGGTTTATTTCGATGATATTTTGATATATAGTGCTAATGAAGTTGAACACTTGGAGCATTTGCGGAAGGTTCTGGCTGTGTTGCAGGTTAATAAACTTTATATTAACCTGAAGAAATGTAGTTTCCTACAGTCTAGCCTTGTATTTTTGGGTTTTGTTGTTAGTGACGATGGAATTCGCGTGGATGAAGAGAAGGTTAAGGCAATCCGAGAGTAGCCTAATCCAAAATCCGTGACGGAGGTTCGAAGCTTCCATGGGCTTGCTACCTTCTACAGGAGATTCATTCGTAATTTCAGTACTATCGTTGCACCTTTGACTGACTGCTTAAAAAAAGGAAAATTCCAGTGGGGTACCGAACAGGCGAAGAGTTTCGAGTTAATCAAAGACAAATTATGTACAGCTCCCGTGCTTGCTCTTCCCAGTTTTGAAAAGCTATTTGTGGTGGAATGTGACGCGTGTGGGGTGGGAATTGGAGCTGTTTTGTCTCAGGAAGGAAGACCAGTGGCATATTTCAGCGAGAAGCTAAGTAGTCCGCGACAGAAGTGGTCGACCTATGACCAAGAGTTCTATGCTGTATTTCGAGCCTTGAAGCATTGGGAGCACTATCTTCTCCAAGATCAGTTTGTATTGTACACAGATCACCAGGCTTTGAAATACATAAATAGCCAAAAGAATATTAGCAAGATGCATGCAAGATGGGTTGCGTATCTACAACAATTCCCATTCATTTTGAAGCATAAGTCTGGAACGCAAAATAAGCCTGCTGATGCATTGAGTAGACGAGCTACCTTGTTGGTAACATTGAGACATGAAGTTACAGGCTTTGACGTTTTTCGTGAACTGTATAAAGAAGATGAGGATTTTGGTGGGATTTGGAACAAGCTACCCTATGAAGATTTTTATTCAAATGAAGGATATCTCTTTAAAGGAAATCGCATGTGCATTCCGCGCACTTCCTTAAGGGACAAGCTAATCCGCGACCTTCATGGAGGAGGATTGAGTGGGCATCTTGGCAGGGAGAAAACTATTGCTAGCTTGGAAGAACGATATTATTGGCCACAATTGAAGAGGGAGGTTGGAAAATTTGTGAGTCGATGTCACATCTGTCAAACATCCAAAGGACGTGCTCAGAATACTGGCCTTTATACTCCATTGCCGGTTCCAGAATCCATTTGGGAAGATCTCTCCATGGATTTCGTCCTTGGTTTACCCCGGACTCAGCGTGGAGTTGATTCTGTTTTTGTGGTAGTGGACAGGTTCTCCAAAATGGTCCATTTTAATCCTTGCAGAAAAACGTCGGAAGCTTCACATATTGCTCGCCTATTCTTTCGAGAGATAGTGCGTCTGCATAGAGTACCAAAATCCATTACTTCGGATCGTGATACCAAATTTTTGAGTCACTTCTGGTTGACATTGTGAAAAATGTTTGATACTTCTTTAAATTTCAGTAGCACTGCGCATCCCCAAACCGATGGGCAAACGGAAGTGGTAAACCGTACCCTTGGGAATCTGATTCGGTCCATTTGTGGAGATTGTCCTAAACAGTGGGATTTTGCTTTGCCTCAAGCTGAGTTTGCCTTCAACAGGGCTGTTCACAGCTCGACGGGAAAATCTCCTTTTGCTGTTGTTTATCAGAGGGTACCTCAACATGCAGTTGACTTAGTGAAGTTGCCCCAGGTTCCTGGAAGTAGTGCAGCTACTGCCAAGTTGGCAAAAGATTCTTTGGACGTGCAGGCTGAGGTTAGAGAGAAGCTGGCGGAGACTAACAGAAAATTCAAGGAAGCTGCAGATAAGCATCGTCGTGTAAACTGTTTTGAAGTAGGTGATGACGTGATGATTTTTCTCCGTCGAGAGCGTTTTCCAGCTGGTACGTACCATAAATTGCAGCCGAAGAAGTATGGTCCGTATAAAATTGTGCGTAAAATTAACAATAATGTTTATGTGGTGGACTTGCCTGACTCCATGGGAATTTCGAGAACGTTCAACGTATCTGATTTGTATCGTTATTTTCCTACTGAGCCATCTATTTATCCGGAACACTCGGGGTCGAGTTCTTTTCAAGTGGGGGGGACTGATGTGGTACATAATCAGGAATAAGCCTTGACTCGGCCTTGGACACTCCTTGACTACCTTGACTCTGCCTTGGAAACTCCTATCCTAATAAATGTTGCAGTTTGACCAATATTTTTCTATGTTTTCCTCCTTTAATTAATTTTGTTGAATGTCTTTTCGTTCTTCCTTGTTCACCTATAAAGTGGTGAAACTTTGTTTTGTAATAAGGCAACATTTTTTTGATCATTCATCTATTCAGAAATTACATTTGTCTTCTCTTCGATAAAGATCGTTTGTCTTTACGAAATACGCCCGTGTCAGATGAGAGTCAACCGAGGAAGAAGAGAGAGTAATGGAGTAATTATTAAACCACACTAAGGTTAGTGATGGAAATGAAAATAGGTTGACTGAATGTTCAAATAGTCAAATGGGACTATTATTATGGCCCACAGGGAGTAAGAAAATTGTCAGAATCAGGATATGAGAAAGTTGTGTATACAAGTTTCGCCTAAAAATAGAAGACTTACCATGTTGTGCTAGGTGGCAGAGCGCAAGCTCAATGTGACGCCGAATAAGAGATGTTTCATTGTTGGCATTCTGCACAATCCATGAAAGAGCACCATCATCAATCAGAAGTGATCGCCCCAATTTTGAACCTGTGATTGTGGCAACAACATATTGTTAGTAAATTTAATATTTTATTCTGCAACACCCATCAAGTCAAATTCAAAAACTTTATAACAGAAGCGGGTACCTTGACTAGAGGCTCGGGATTCGCACTTGGCAAAGTTTGCAATTCCACGTGCTACTTGTGAAAGAACATCTTGATGTCCACACCTGACCATTCCTAGTAAAGCTTTAATACCACCTTCAGACCTTAACCTCTTCTGTAATTTATCTGGGGTCGAAATAGACAAAAATAATATTGTCATTTTCCAATATTTGTAGGTACTAAAATGAAATTTCTCAAAAGTTAAGGGGTTTCCTTCTATGTGGCTTCGCCACTGGGCATCCTTACGACTCGGAAAACCAGGATGTAAAGGAACTTTTTGAGTGTTACCGTTTCCACATAGATTAGCAATAGCTCCAGCGACCATGCGTAGGGTCTGGGCATCCTCAGCATTGGCTGCTGTCATAGCTAAAAGACTGATTCCACCTTGAGCCATAATAAGTTCCTGGTTTGCTTCTGCATAGACCACCAGATAAAAGTAAAACATTTCTGTGCGATTCTACAAACCAAGAATATGAATAGGAAACCAAGAGAAAGAGTTTGTACTTAATTACCGTTCATTGCAAGATTGGCTATTGCCCCTGCTGCTATTCTACAAATTGTTTCATCATCAAAGCTTCTAAGAAGCATCAGCAACGATGTGAGACCTCCAGCTTCAACTATCCTTTCCTGATTTACTTCTGCACATTGCATGGCACGAATGAATATCTCCAACGTATTAGAAGCTTTGTATTGATCTTCAGTTATAAAGGCCAACATTTGTGGGTGGCCACGGGGATGGGGGTGGGGGGCTGCTCTCTTTGTGATGCCCCAACCCAGAGTTATCTACTAGGCTTAGTCTCTAGGAGAATGTTGAAGAGAAAATTTGAGGTTAAGAGTAAAAATCCACCGACCCTGTTCCTGCATGCCAACTAAATAATCCATTTTCTATATTGGAAAGACAACTAAGACAACATCAAATCATTGTTGAGCATACATTTTAGGTAAAAGGCATGATCAGTTCACCAAACTTTTCAAAAACTAGTTAAACTGAACTTTTGAAATCATGCAAGTAGGCCACTACACTGGGTTTTCAGCTCAATCCATAGTTGTCAAAGGCGAAAGGCGAGGCGAGAGGCGGGCGATATGTACTTGGAAAAGGCGAAAGGCGAGGCGAGAGGCGAGAGGCGGGTGGCGGGTGGCAAAAAGGCGAGCAAGGAGGAAAATAGAACAAAAAATTAGTAAAATAGAATATATTCTTATCAAATATGTATATATATATTCTTATCAATATGTATATATACGCATGCAAAACATAAACAAAGCATAAAACGTATTATGAACAAGAATAAAGCATGAAATAAATTTCACAATTCCGCATATAATAGTATCCTAATATAATTCAAACCTCAAAAGTAAGAATTTTAAGAAAAAAGAAGCATGAATCAAAATTATGAAGTTCAAATCAACAAAACAAGTACTAGTTTAAGCAAGTTAAATAAACTTAAACCCTAAGAAAAGAAATCAATTTTCAAAATCATGCAAAAGTAAATAAAAATTTGAAGAACATGGGACTAGAAAGAAAGAAAAAAAATGCAAAAAGGCAAGCGGCGGGTAGCAAAAAGAAACGCCTTGTGAAAAAAGGCGTGCATCCGCCTGCCTGGCTACAAAGAGGCGACCGACCCTCCAAGGCGCCAAAAAGGCGAGGTGAGCGAGGCGGGCGGTCATCTTTAACAACTATGGCTCAATCAACCCCAATTTAAGCGCGATTAGACTTTTCCATTACGTAAATACAAAAAAACCTCTTTACCCTTGTAAATCTCTCAGTTACTTAGACTTTGGTGGTCGAAATGAAGGGGTGAAAGGGAATTTTTTATTAACCATTTAATGAGGAATATTGACATCCAGAAGAACACTTAAACCATTTGATAGCTTCATATTACTCCATTGATTTACTAGTTCTTACCAATCCCTCAACAGCTTCACTATCACCCTTTTACAGGTAATAATTATGCTTCCCAAACTAGTTCCTCAAGATGCTAACAAACCCAAGACAAGATCTGCATTTCACCATGTGAAGCTACAGTAATCACCAATGACCTTAAATTCAATAGATAACATCCGAGCAATATCTAACCAGGAGGTTGGATTTCAAGCCTCAGCAAAATCAGATTCTGTAACCTCTCCAGACATTATTTGCTTGATTTTGTAGCCATCTGCCTTGCAGCTCACTTGACACAATATGTTAATCCTGAATAATGAGTATAGACCAAATCTCCAAATATTCATATATGAAACACCCTCAAAGAAAGCCAAAAGGATAAATAGTGTGCCCTACAAATTCATAGAACGGGTAGAAAATTTATTTAAAAGGTTTTAAGAAACAGATACTGACCTTCAGCAGCTAGGTTAGCAACCACCTTGACCGCATGCATCCGCACATTAGGATCTTCCGACTCTAGCAATGACAAGATCTTTTGCAATCCAACTGTTGGTTGGAGGGAGAGAAAAGGGAAAAGGTATGAGGATTATATTGACAGGTCTAAGCAGTAAAACTGTGGGTTCCTCATACCTACCTTGTTCATGGAGATTTGATATTGATGCTCTATCCCCATTCCCTCCATCCTTTAGTTGTGCGTATCGGAGCTAAAAAAAAAAAAAAAAAGTTAACTAGAGTTGCATAGGATTCAATATATATGCTAGTTGCATTACCCCCAAAATCCCTCGCCCCCAACCGACTCACAGTCCTTTCTTAAATTAGAGCTTTAATAAGAAATTACCTGACTGGTTTCAAAAGTCATCTGCGACAACTGGCTTCGTAATGTCATAACTTCTTCTTCCAGTTTCTGGTTTTGATTACTCGCATCTTCCAACATTTTTTGCAGCTTTAATATATGAGCATTTACACCTTCCTAATACATCAGGATAATTCATTATAAATTACTAATGGTAGTAAGAAGATGGTACGTACACATATGCTATAAATATTGAGAATTTGCACCCATATCCAAGAAAAATGCATACATCGGGAGATTGAAGATGTTGATTCCTAAGATTGCGTAGCTCCTCTTCAGCCTCCTTTCGTAGGCTAATTTCTCTCTGGAGCATATTTCTCAAATCTGAAGCGCCCTCAGTAGCATAGCCATTACCCTAGTATCAAAAAGAAAATAACTTTCTTTATAGATACTAATGGAGAAGTAAATGATTGGGTATGCTACAACAAAAATATGCATCGATGGGCAATCAAATGTCATTTGTGCACTGAAACATCTGCAATTGCAGTATAACAGAGTAGTGCAAGTGTCAAACTAGAGCAAACAAATGGAGTGGGTTCCTCATTAAACCCAAGCACAAGCTTTTCCAAAAGAAATTCAACATAAATTAATTTTAATTTTCCATTGCACCAGCAAAGGGGATATAAGAATTTCAAATTCTACTTTATAGTTTAGCAATAAACCATATAGAGTGCCAGGAACAGAGTACCTCCGCACTGCAGCTGCCATTCATTGAGCCATTATTTCCGTTTTTTGTTTGATTGTTCACCCACTTCTCCTCAAGCTTCTTAATAGATTCCATGTAATCCACCTGACATTTCATTCTCTCCCTCTGTGCAAAGAAACACACGCATTAGGTGCCATTAGCAAGTAGAATAAAAAAGAAACATCAGAGTGCACGTGGGAAAAGAGTAAAATACAAACAAATATATAGGATTTGTATACAACGAGAATATCATCAGCTCAACATCGAGCACACTCATCAAATAGATCATCAATCAAAATTTCATAATTAATTATAAAAAAAGAAATACACATTCAGAAAGGAAAAAAAAAAAAAGTATACAAGCTTACCTCCAAAGCTTCTGCAAAATCACTTTCGGCCTCGGAGATACGCCTTTGTGCTTCTAATGTTGTTCTTTCAACCTCATCTTCAAAAGCTTTTTGTTGCCGTTCATTTTCTACAATAAGTCTATCAATTTGTAATTCAAGCCTTTTGGACAGACTTTTGTAATCAAATTCCTCCTTTATTTTCAGCATATTCTCCACCTTCATAGCCTGTCAGAGATTTAAAATTACAATCACCAAGCACATGTAATATTTTCAGCATTTTCTATAAAAACAATTTAGATTTGGAGGTAGCAAAAAATCTACATCAAAAGAATGAATTGTCAAATAAAAGCCTAGTTGCTCACTCTTTGTCCAAATAATATGGTACTCGATGTCTCGGCACGATGGCGTGGGGAGGGGCCAATAGTCACAATTAATGACGTTCTTGCTGTGCCTAGAAGCAAAATAATAAATGTAAGGGAAGATGTCAAAAAAAAAAAAAACCATGCTGCAGCAATTTAACTGCTTTTTGAAGTAGATTTAAGAAGTTACTTTAAAAGAAATATGGGTTGCAAGAAGAGAGAATGTATAAGAGAACTAGAGAAGAAGGTTGGCATCTACAACATGACCTAGTCCTCCATTTACTCAAGTCTAAACTAAGCTTGACATATTTAGGTGGATGAGAAACAACAAATCATGCTATCTTCTAAGTTGCTCATACTTTAAAATAAAAAATCTAACCTCCAAATGAATCTTTAAGCAACCTCGTAAGCTTAGAATCTCGAACAGGCACATGAGGACTGTTCTCTGCAAGAGCATTTATGCACTTCCCTAGTGCACTTAATGAAAGATTAATAGATTTGGCTTCCTCTAACGTGTGCCCCTCACTCCCTGACAAAAATATATTTAATAAATAAAAAAATAAGATAAAAACAAAAGAAGAAACTTCGACCGTGCAAGAAGTCTAAATTGTCAAACACAAGGAAGAAACTTAATTTATGTGTACGCACCTGACTTGTGAATACGCTCAGAACCAGCAAGATCCACAACAACTAGCTTTCCTTTGCGAATAACAGGAGGCCTAAAATTGTTGCTGAGTTGAGAAGAGTTAATGTTCTCACTTGAACAATCAGTTTCCATCCCTGAGACAGACCTCTTAATTTGCACCTGAGTTAAGTAATACATTAAAAAGCAAAGAAAAAATCCAACTCAATCAATGCTCAATATCAAGCAGCAACACAGAGAGGTCACTTAAAAGTTAAAACTATCATAAGAAACAACATGCTTCAATAATTTACCATGAGAATAGCATGACTACGGGAAGATTCAGTGTTAAGCTTTGTATTTGCAGCAACTCGATGAGCCTCTCCCAATCGTAATAGCTCCATAAAACCGTGGTGGCTTCTGATTTCAACAACTGTTGCTGCAGGCACTGAAACATCTCCGGTTTTTGGATCTTCTACAATTGAAATATTATCATTTGCTGGATTTAGTAGGTCCTGGACCGTCTCCATGTAAAGCTGCAATGTTTATCAATAAAATATATACTTATATTAATAGCAAACAATATGAATACACTTTATATGAAATGGCACATATGAAAAAAAAAAAAAAAAAAAGAATCAAACAAACTATGACTCTTTAATAAATATCCAGATGGTGTTAGAGCATAAATAAATACCTGCAAGTATGATATCTTTATGGAATCGGTATCCAAAGAGATATTTGCTAGTATATCCTCCATCGCCCGAACCATAATACCACGAGCTGAAGTATCTTCATCACCTAACCGTCCAAGTGTAAAAGTCTTTCCTGTGCCGGTTTGACCATACGCCATCACTGTCCCATTGTAACCTTCTAGAACGCTCTAAAATGCATAAAGAACATTAGTTTAGAGGCGTCACTGTTATTCTAATGTATGATCTAAAGTTTTACAAAGCTGAGTCCAGAACATAGAACATACAAAGGTTGCATTTATAATCATTCCAGCAACCAAAAAAAAATATTAAGAATGGTATAAAATATTTATTAGTAGCGCAGCACAACGAACCTCCACAACAGGTTTCGCAACAACTTCATAGACACGCTTTTGTGAAGCAAATTCAGTGAGAACCTCATCGAACTCAAAGGTATCTGAATCCCAATTATTCTTTCGAAGCTTCAACCTTTTAAGCTGAGACATATCAAAATTAAATGAATTGTGGCATCATGGAGAAACAAAAGTCAACAACTCTAATATGAAAGTGTATAGCTAACTTTAAATTTTCTCAATAAAAATCATATTTGTATGAGAATTATATAATTCACAAACTACTATATACCTCTGGCTGCAATTCCACGCATTCAGCAAAATCAGCATCCTCCACTAATTCCTCGGGATTTTGAGGACGCAATCTTACAGCAACTCGAACTCTTCCAGGAACTGGGATGATATGAAGATCAGTTTGAATATCTTATTCTTGTGCGAGGAAAAAAGAATCAAGAAAGAATGGGACGATTCAATGTACAACACCAAATCAGAACAACTTCAAAGACCAACAAAATTAATACTCCCTCCGTCCCGCTCGAAAGGGCACAAATTTCCTTTTTGGGCGTCCCATTTGAAAGGGCACAACCCAAAAATGGAAAGTTTTTTATTACTTCTTTACTTGTGGGACCCACTTGTCATACTCTCACAATAAATATCCACTAACTATTCCCTACCCTACTTTCTCTTTCCTACATCACCTTTCACTCACAACATTTATTCCACCATACACTTTTTCTCTTTCCTACATCAATTTTCTTAATTCCCGTACAAGACACAAACGCCCTTTCGGGCGGGACGGAGGGAGTATTAGATATCCAAAACCGCAGAGTAAGCAGGGTATATTGGAGTGATATTTGTAACATTAAAACCAAAAAGGCTTCCTTTCAACACTAGAATTGTTCACTACTTACAAGATTTTTGCATAGGGCTGCCTTACTTTTACTCTCAGCATATTAGATTTCAGTATGTATGACGATGATAAAAAAAGGCACAAAAAGATAGAAAATGGATTTATGTAAGATCAAGTAATGAAAGCTCGTACAGCAAGTTTGTGAGATCTAAAACTAAATAAGAAGGATGCGACAAAACAGGGCAAATATTTCCAACATGCATATACCAATTTTCATCAAGAGTTGTTTGCCATTAAAAAAAAATTGATGTCTGCTAGCAGTACTCAACCTTGCCAAGGAAAGAACTAAATAGCGAAAACGAATTCATGTTCCCAAAATACTATCCAATGTTAGTGTAACCAATAAGACTTAGTTTTCATTAACATTTTTGATATATGTGAAGCTCAACCTTGCCTTTGACAAAATCGAATGGCAAAAAGGGATTCATATCAACGTCCCCAGAAAATTGGGGCAACGAATGTGTTGAGCTGCGCCAAGTATCACTCCACTTATATCATCAAATAGTCACAAAATTCTTTCCTCATTGAAGTAAATATGATTACCTTCAATCACACCAACCATTTTCTTGGTCCATTTTTTGAAATGACAGTAGGTGTTAGGTAGACTCCTGGGAAACCTATAAATCATTTATAAATTTATCTACATCAATTATCTTTTTCAGACAAAAGTTGTTTGCATAAGCATAAAATTCACCATGTGTGATTATGTCTCGAAACATGTACTATCAGCAAATCTCCATTCGTCTGATCTATGGGATACAACATGTAAGCTTATTAAATTGGATAGAGGAGTGGAGAGAAGCCAGTGTATAGGCATTGACTAGGCAAAGAGAAGTTTGAGAGTCTGCATGTACTTGGTTGGTACTGGTAGCGGAGAGAAGCCAGTGTATAGGCATTGACTTGCCAAGTGTATAGGCATTGACTTGGCAGAGAGAAGTCTGAGTATCTGCATGGAGTGGACTTGGTCCGTACTAGGTATGGACTGTATTAGAGGTTTCATCCTAAAACCAGTTGATCATGTAAGCTTATAAATCCAAACTGTTTCCAAATGTTTGAAATCGCAGTTTAACAAAGTGAGGAGCTTGAACTCTATTTTCTAATCATGTATTGGACCAAATAAGAGACATGATCTCTACCCTACTCAGAGAAGCAATGTGCAAGAAAAACATCACTTTCAATTTCTGTTGACTCTTGTTGGAGCTCAAGGAGCAATAACAATTAAGAAAACAAGTGCCTAAGTAGGTTTTATACAATCCTTCTAAATTATAATCCAGAACCCCATTTTTTATTTGTTCTTAGCCAATAACCACCCAAGAACACATCTACCTGTATTTCTCAAAGTTGTTTCGGTTACAATGAAAATAATCTGGACTGGGATATGATATGATATTAAAAAGGCTCATATACTAGCTCACTTCCATGTGTTAAGTCATTTCATTACAAGCATCATTAGCACAAAAATTACCATTCACTGCTCCACACATTAAGTTAGTGGAAAATGCCATTCCGGAAGTGATATAAACTACATCCAAAATACCTAACACTCCTGAAAAGCATCCTATCAAAACTAGCTACAACATAACGTTTACATCTGCAGAAAGGGGCATAGTATGGCAACAGCATTTCCCAAAGTGTAACCAAATAATGAGAGTTACTTAACTAATTTTCCAAATTTAGCAACATTTTGGATTGACCTAAATGACAAAATCCAAATCATGCTACAATATCAAACTGAATAACCAATTCATCAATCACATTGCGTTAAAAATCACTAAACTGAAGCAACCTAATGAGCAAATTTAAGTACTCCAATCAACAGGATGAGATCAAACTTTGATTTTGAACAAAACTAAGCTGTACGGAACACACCGGAGTCGTAGAAGTCCTTGGTACCACTGCCACGGCGGCCATTTGAAGACGGCGTTCGCGTCTGAGGAAGTCCAGATTTGAAGGAAGAAGATGCTCGTAGAGCAGATACCGGCCGATCTAACTTCACTGATCCCCTTTGATTACCGTTCCTAGAAGCCATAACAGCTCTCACTTAGTCAAATTAACCCCCGCCGCCCGTTCAATTCGCCGCCGTCGGAGTAAATAGATATAGAAATGTGTACGTATAGAGAGAGTAAGTACGCTTTTAGAGTGAGAGAAGACAGAAAATTAGGAGGGGGATTTTGGGTTTAAACTAAAAAGGGGGAGAGAGAAGAGGAGGGAGAATCGAGATGAGGGAAGGTGCGTGGTGGGCCCCAGATTACGGTGTTTAAGCGGAGAACGATAGAGAACGGAAGTGACGGAGGATTGACGGAAGAAGTTAACTGAGTATGATTGAAAGAGATAAAAAGTATTGCATTTTAAGCCCTTGTTCTTTTTTTCACCAAATTCCTTAATTTTTAGAAAAAACAACGATAGCATACACTGTTAGAGAAAACAACAAGGGTCGTAACTGATACATTTTAAAATATAGAGGTGTAAATGATACATTTGAAACTATAGGGACTGTTCGAAAAATTGCACTGATGTCTTTCTCGTGCTTTAAAGGTTTAAGACAGTGTCAAAGGGACGTTTGGAGTGAGAGTGGGAGACAAGTACAGACTACGTAAATTGACAATAATACCCATCCATCAATTCGTTACCCACTCTCAACTGTTTTAAACACATGTGCACGAAAATTTAGATTGCGGTAGTAAGGGCAATTCCAATGGTTGGAGGTAGATTCAAACGGTTTCGGTTTTAGTTTTGATTTCCGATTTCGGAACTGTTGATTCTCCATTGTTAAATAGTCGAAATCGTATTTGAATCATATTAATTCGATTTTTGGTTTTCGATTCTATTCGTCGATTTCGGTTTCGATTCCAACAGTTCTATCGATTTCATCACCATCTAACTTTTTTTTTTAATTCAAACCTCTTAAGACAGTAAAGACGTTAAATATTACAACATTTATCTAAATTCTAGTCTAAATTTAAATAAAACAACACTACACTACAAGTACAAATATTAAATAAATGTTAAATATTACATTTAACTTACCTTGATCAATCGTCGATTTTCGGTTTCGGTTCCCGGTTCCCGGTTTCGCCGGTTCCTCGGTTCCCAATATGGTGGATTCGTATTCGAACCGTTTCAATTCGGTTCCCGGTTACGTTCGATTCCCGGTTCTCGTCAATTCCCGATTCCGGTTCTACCCGCCGGTTTCGTCGGTTCCCAGTTCTATTTGAACATGTCTAGTTGGAAGTAAGAAAAGATATCAAAATTAAATTTTGATGTCTTTTAATCACTATTTATGGAATATTAAATGTTCATTTTTAATGGTGGAAGTATCAAAAATTAAATTTTTATTTCTTTCACATTTAAAATATTTTATTTAACTAAAATGTTTAATAATTAAAATAAATAATTTTATATAATAATTAATTATTTTTTTAAAAAAAATAATAATAATCTATTTTCACCTGTGGCATGTTTTCATTGGCTAGCTAGATTACATATGATAAGATGATAATTGAATTTTAAAAAAAAAAACAAATATCGTATTATTGACATGTGGCATATTTTCATTGATTCGGTAGATTACAAATAAGATAAAATCATTATCAGAAATCTTATCAAAAAACTTTATCATCCTATAAATTAGGTAGCTCAGATCAATACTCTTCACTACCATTTTTAACAACAAACGTAAAATTAAAATAAAAGACAAACATGATACTAAAAAAAAATACAAAAAAAAAGGTACAACTCAAATGAAAAACAGACAAGCAATCAAAAGTACAAGAAAGAAAAATACAAACTACAACATTACTAATCAAGAGAAGTAAATTCGTTATCTTCCCATTGCATACTACTCCCTTCAGTAAAGAGATTTCTAGCAACTCTCGAACTTCGTTCCGATGGTGGAGTAGAAAACGATTCAGACATTTCACGATCAATTATAACTTTTTGTCTCCTTTCCCAGTATGATTTTTTGATGGGAGTGAATATGTTTGGATCTACTTGCATTGTACGATCATCAGCGGCACGTTGTTCGGCAGCTTCAGCTGCTGCGAATTCTCTAGCCCTATTTGCTGCCATTTCAATATCTTGGGCTTTTGTCCAAGATATTAATGCTTCTAGTTGCTTATCACATTCCGATGGCAAATCTTTCTTTCTCCTTGCAGCTTTTGTTGCTTTTTGTCCCACAGACCTAGAAGAGCTAGTTCCGCCTTCAGATCCAGGTGTATCCTCACCATCAATATTAAATGCACTTTCACCGGTTGGCGAATTTTGATATTTTGGCTCATTTTTCAGAATAGCTCAACAATGTTGTAACTTGAAAGGTTTCTTAGCAACCTTAAAATAATTTGACTTGGCTAAAAGTATCTGAATAAAAAGACATTTTAAGTAAATAAAAACATAAAATAAATAAATTGAACAAATATATGAGCAAATTACCGTATTGTGTAGTTTTGACCACTTGAGTGAGCAAGATCTGTCGCTCTTAAAGCAGCCTCATACGCCATGCACTCTTTACTAATTTTCTTGAAGCGATTTTCACAACCTTTTTTATCACGAAAAACTCCTCCTAGAGGGTGATTTGCGCCGTAGTAAGCATGGGTTTGTGACCACAACGTCGAGTCTCTTTGATTGATACCAGTTTCAGAATCATTTACAAACATTAAACGAGCTCGACAAAGATCCTCATCTTCACTTGTTTTCCAACCCTCAGCTCCTGAACGTGATGCCATTGATTGAGAAGTTGAAGAAGAAGGAGGAAAAAATGTTAACATATTTTTTCTTCAAATATAATGTAGATAGTATAGTGTACAAAAAAAACTTGAAACAGAGGAAGTCTTCATTCAGAAAAAAAAAAAAAAGGTTGATGATGCCAAAATCGTCAAATCAGCCCAAATCCAAGCGATGATTGCTCCGGTGATTGCAAGGCCTGAAAATAAGAGAAAGCACGTAAACTAAGCCGGGGCGGATCCGGCTAAAGGCCCTCCGGCGTGAGAGTAAGTTCACGGTTTGTATGTGAGAAAATAAATTGACAGAGTTTTCCCCATATAAAAAGTAACGTACCTAATAATGAGCCATGGGGCTTGTATTTATAGTGATGGATTGATAGAATCCATGTTGAAGTGAACTTGTAAAGAGATAAGATATAATCCTATGAGAATTATATCTGTTAAGGAGTCCTTGTTTGACTTGAAGTGGTGTTGGTAATTATAATCCTGATTGGATCATTCTTGTATGTATAATCCTTGTTGAATAAGGACTGTATAACTGCTAGCCGGAACGCCGAGGAACATAAATGTTTTACCTCGGCCTTGGCAAATAGACCGAGGTAAATGATTCTGCTTCCTTGTCATTTGGAGATTGGCCGGCATGTATATATGCCGGGGTAAATGATTTTGTTTCCTCGTCACAGTGATGAAATGCCGAGGTAAGAACTTTTCTCTCCTCGTCACTTGCGACATGACGGCCCAAGCATGATGACATAAGGCCGAGGTAAACGTTCCTCGGCATACGAGGAAGACCTTACTCGGCCCTGATACTTGGTTATTAGATAATATTCATGGCCCAATCCAATTGGACCCAGCTCGAGCAAGCCCATGTTCGTATCTCGATTTATACCGTTCAGTGGCCCCCGACTTTCTAGCTCGGCTTAGGACGAGTAGAAAGTCACCTCGTCCTCGGCTATGGGATACGAACAGGTTTGCCACGTGTCCTCGGTGTTGCTTCCTGTAATTGACGGTTGCTATTCTTATGATTACCTGGGGGCCCCCAGTCTTGTCACGCCTCGAAAACTGTTATATGCATTTAATTCTTGGGGCGCCTTACCCGTTTTTTCTCTTTACCCATGGGTTTGACCCGATTAAGAGGTTATAAAAACCTAAAACCCTTTCATTTCAATCTTTACAAACCCCCTTTATTCGAGAGCAAAGGCAAGGTTCAGGCGACGAAACATTCCGGCGATCTCTATCTGTTCGAACCCAGTTTCCGGGCGAACTCGATTCTTCCGGCGACGTTGCTTTCTGTTGCGATTCCGTCCATTCCTTCACACTCAGGTATGAAATTCTTTCCCCTCCCTGCATTTCGCTTTTGATTTCAAGTTTTCTAGGGTGTTTGGAAAGAATTTTGAATGTGTCAATAAAAACGAACCGCCATTGTTGAAGAATGGAGCTTTTCTTCATGAATTCAAGTTTTTAACTTTCAAAACTTTCAATCTTTGATTTTCTTTTGGGTCTTGTTGAACACTTTCGAATATTGAACGAACTCCCCCTTTAATCTTTGATTCCCCTTAGACATGGCTCGTTCTTGGGATCATTCCCCCCGATTTCGTTATGGATATCACACTGGCAATCTAAGGGTCTATCGGAGAGAGAGGGGACCTTGGATGATGCTGACCTTGGATGAAATAAGCAAGCAATTAAGAGGTTATGGTCGGACTCGGTTATTCCTTCAATACCCAGATTCCACAAGAATAGATAGGATTGAGTCTGGTTCACCCGACGTTATAGTTTTTGAGGATAGGGCTGAGATGATGGAGCACATCGAACTGTTCTACCCGGCCTCCAATCGCGAAATGCGTGAGCGTCTGAGAGGTACGGCTCCCTCCTCGGCCTTATGACATGACGAGGAGGGGAAACTCCCTTCCCCGTCCTAAAATCAGCCATTGACGAGGTAACTAACTTTGTCCCCTCGTCTTTATGCAGATATGACGGGAAGAGAAGGAGTACCCTCCTCGTCTACTCAAATAGTTGACGCCTTCGTGGAAGGTGCCCAAGCTGATGGCCGCTTGGTACGAAGAAGGGAAACCCGAGGTAAACAAAGGGAGAGGGCTCCAAAGCCTGGGGATCCCATGATCGAGAAGTTATATTCCAAGTACGGGGTGGATAGAACCGAGTACAAGTTAACTTATATGGGCAAGCTTGACCTCAAGACTGATAAGGAGGAGCAGAACTTCTACTAAAACCAAGATTATGTCCATCTTTATTTCAAACAGTTTCAACAGGGGCTTCGTCTTCCCTTGGACCCATTCATCAATGAATTTTTGGATGACGTTAGGGCCGTGCCGGCCATGCTAGGAGCCAATGGCACTAGGGTTCTTGTGAGCTTCATTGTCCTCTGCCGTAGCCTAGGTTTTGAGCCGACCATGGGTGCTTTCCGTCATTTCTACGTAGTCCAAGTTATCAAGGAGAGTTACCTCGTCGTCATCAAGAGTGCCTCCAAAAAACCCAAGCTGCTTCTCCCCATGTCTAGCAAAGTTCCAGGCTGGGATAACCACGTTATCCGGGTTGAGAGTCGTCAAGGTTGGGAGTTCCAGTCTCCTTGCAAGGATCCCACTTCCTCCTTTGCTGTCCAACAATATGAGTGGACCCAGGCTTTAATCAAGCGCTTAGAGGAGTTTGCCGAAGTAGGGCTACTCGACTGGAAGGCAGTTGAATCCTAGGATCATTACTATATCCAAGCGGGATTGATGCAGGGGCCAAAGGACGGGGTGGCTCCTCTCGTCACTGTCAAAAGAGGAAGGCGTTTCAACGATTGGACGATACACCCTAGCTTCGTATTCCATGAAGATTGTACTAGGTGCAAGACCGAGCGTCCTCATGATCAATGTCTGGAAGAAATTGACATTGTTGGATGTAAACATTTATCTTTGTTACTTGTACTTTTTGAATGCTTCCCTTCTGCTCGTACTTAATAATTTTTTCCTCGTCCTTACAGATTTAACCGCCGAGGAAGAAGCAGCCATAGCCATGGAGAGACTTAGTCCCCAGGAGCTGATAAAGAGGAAGAGGAAACAAAGCAAGAAGTCTGCTTTGGTGGAGAGGAAAGAGGAAGCCAATACTCGTAACCTGGTACTGAACGTTCAAGGTGATAAACCCCTTCCCCTCAAACTGCACGAAGATGCTAATGCCGAGGGTGCAGCATCCGAGGAAAGGGTTGAGCCAATAACTGGGGATGGGCCTAACCCTCATGTTGAGGCCGAGGAGGTGGGAACCGAGGAAACCAACCTCGTCCAAAGGAAATCTGGCTCCAAAAGAGCTCAAGCTGTTAGTGCCGAGGAGCCTGCAGCTAAGAGAGCAAGTGTTAGTGGGGCTCCCAATGTTGAGGCTCCTCCCCCCTTATCCATTCAGGCCATCAAGACTGATGAAGAGGCCGATGAGCTCGCTAAGAGCATGGCCATCAATGTTCCCCGTCTTAGGGGCCTTCCTTCTGGTCGGGAGGGACCCTTGGTGAGATTAGGCCGAGCTCCCGTACAGAGGGCTATGGATGAGGAGACCTATGAGGCCCTCGTCAAAGAGGCTCCAAGTGAGGATGTTTTGCTCTGCCGCAAAGGGCTCCTAATCTCCGAGGTAAATGTCTCTTTTTTCTCGGTTATATTAAATCTGAGATTTGTTTGAATTTCTAACATTGCTTTCTCTTTCAGTTGGCTTCCGTCACGGGGTACGAGAACGTCTTAGCCAAGACCAAAGCCAGACGCCTGAATGAGGCCAAGAATGCCCAGGCAAAGAGTGCTTCTGATAAGGCCTCCTTGGCCAAACTTTTGAAGGCCAAGGATGCTGAGCTCGTGGCAGCCAAGGCCAAAGTAGAGGCCGAAGTGAAGAGGGCCGAGGAAGAAAAGGCCAAGGCCGAGGAGCATCTCCGGCTTAAAGAAGAAGAGCTTGCCAAGGCAAAGACTGATAAGGCTGAGCTTCAAACAAAGGTCGATGAAGCTGAGTCCAAGTGCCGAGGGTTGGAAGCTACCCTTCCTGCCAGGGAGGAGGAGGCCGTGGCGCGCTTCAAAGAGAGCTCGGCATTCAAGGAAGCTGTAAAGGCCAGCTCGGCCTTTCAAGATGTCGTGGATGAGCAAACGGCAACCATGTTTGAAGACGGGTATCTCCACCTTGCCCGTATGTGATGTACCCGATTTTTTTTGTGAAAATCAAACGGAGTCGCCACGCCATTTTAATTTTGAGGGCCAAAACTTTGAAAAATGCCCGAGATCAAGAGATTCGAGTTCGGGAGGTCACGTTACGCGCCGGGAAGGACGTTAGTGTGCACCCGGAACGCCTCGTAAAAACGAGTCTTCCAAACATTCAAAATCCTTTGTTGTGTGTGTGTGTGTCTATGTGTGTGTGTTTTGGCCAAAATAAGTTGAAACTGAGGTAAGTAAAAATTGGGAACTCTTTTTAAGGCTTTAAACTGATCCCATGATTTTTTGGGTGATTTTTGGGTTGAGATTTGGAACTCAAAAGATTTTTGGAAGTTGAAAACCATTTCTGCCAGAATGAAAAAAGCAGTTGACCCTTGACTTTGAAATGGACTTTAGGGCTTGAAAACTCCAGAATCTGGGAAAAGTCCGGGAATGAAAAATGTTCAAAACACCTTAAAAAAGGTTTCTGTAAAAGAACTTTTCATCTTGGAGATGATTTGAGGGGTCAAAACCTTCTGGAAATCTCAGATCTGAAATCTGGATTTCCAGAGACTGATGAACTGACCTTTAAAAGAAAATTTGAAAAAAGGAGTTTTACTCACACAAAAAATAAAATAAAAATATGTATGGAAAGATATGGATGTTGGCTACAAAAAGTATTTTGTAGTCAACACCAAATTCCAAGTTTATCTATGTCCAAAAAATTAGACCATGGACTGAGGTCTGAGAAAATTGCTACTGGACAGCAACTTCTCAAGAAAGAAAATATGATTTTAAAGGGGGTTTTGCATCCATGCTTGTCCCCATTTCCCTAGGTTTTGATTAGTGATCACTTGACATTTTAGTGGTGAATCAACTATATCAAACCATCCTTGGGGTACATTAGGACTAAGCACTTCATTTGTTTGGGAGGGGGAATTTTATCCTTTGAAAATGAGATTTGATGTATGAAAATGGTTTTTAGGGGTTTTGAAAATGAGTTTTCTTTGCAAGAAAGTAAGAGAACTTGAAAATAATTTTGATCTTTGTAGAAGATCATCCATGGAGATGGTCTTCCATGGTGATCTTCTTAGATCTAAAGCAAGAAGATGAAAGAACTACATTTTGTAGCTTGAAAATGCATGCATGGATGAATTTTAGGGTAAGGAGAGGGAGGTTATACCTATCTTCCTTGTGTTTTGTGTTTGAAGGCTTAAATGTGAGAGTGTTTGAGGCTTGAATATGAGAGTGTTTGAGGGTGTTTAGGGTTGATGATTTGAGTTGGTTAAAGAGAAAACAAGTAGATAACAATGAAGTCCTCTATGTTTTCTCTCTAATCCTCCTCCTATAGGGTGATTTGAGCTTGGATTGGTGTATGTATGAGAGTATGTATGAGAGTGATTTGAAGTGTTTGTGAGTGAGTGAGATTTGGGAAAGATTGGAGAGAAAATGGTGGCAATCTAAGGATTCCCACTGTTTTCTCTCCATATTTCGCCGAGTTTCGTTCTTTGTGATCAAATTGTGTTCTGTAACCGAGAGAGGAGGGTTCAATTTATAGCCCTCTGAAATTGACAAACATGTCCGCGCGGATATGATTGACGGCGTGCCTTTGTTCATTAATTACGGCTTCGGGCTTTGGACGGGGAAGAATAAAATTCAAAAAATCCAGCAGTTTATGTTTTTCAACTTGCCCAATTCGAATTTTTCTTATTTCTTTTGCTTTTTGAGATTCTTTTCTTGGTTTAACTTTAAATGGCAATGCCCATTTTACCCTTACTTTGTTAGAAAAGTTAGGAATGTTAGGAATGTTAGTAATGTTATAACTTTCGTTAATTTTCTAACGAAAATGCTAACAAGCTCAAATTGGAGCACTTACGGTAGCCCTCGGCGACGGCGCTTTCGAAGGAAGCGGGGTCGTCGATAAGAATAAGGCTCCATATTTTGGCGAGGATGATCAAGTGATCGAGTGGCTGAACCTATTTAATAGGCTACCTACGTATCCTTAAGAGGAATCGAAGCCGATCGTAGTTCGGGTCTTTCGACTATCTTTAGTTGTCGACCACAGGTGGCTGTTTAGGATGTCAACACAGCGAAGCGAGTTCTACGATCGATTCTTTGAAAGAAACTCTGTAGGATAAGAAATGACCCTCTTCGGTCGATGGCTAGGGTTGTATATCCGCTCTCACAGGGATAGGAATGACCATTTTGGTGCAGTGGGTGAACCTAATGATAGGCTACCTACGTATCCTTAAGAGGAATCAAGCCGGCCGTAGTTCGGGTCTTTCGACTATCTTTAGTCGTCGACCCTATTGTTTTAGGAAAGTCATCCTAAGATTTGACTATTTTTGGGAAGTCACCCTATGGTCTGACTATTTTTGGGAAGTCGCCCTATGATCATTGTTTTTTGGGAAGTCACCCTAAGGTTTTGACTGTTTTGGGAAGTCGCCCTATGATCCGATTTGTTTTTGGGAAGTCACCCTATGGTACGACTATTTTTGGGAAGTCGCTATGATCGACTATTTTGGGAAGTCGCCCTATGATCCCATTGTTTTGGGGAAGTCACCCTAAGGTTTTGACATTTTGGGAAAGTCGCCCTAAGGTTTTGAATGTTTTCGGGAAGTCAGCCTAAGGTTTTGACTGTTTTGGGGAAGTCGCCCTAAGGTTTTGACTGTTTTGGGAAAGTCGCCCTAAGATTTGACTATTTTTGGGAAGTCACCCTATGGTCTGACTATTTTTGGGGAAGTCACCCTAAGGTTTTGACTGTTCTGGGGAAGTCGCCCTAAGGTTTTGACTGTTTTGGGGAAGTCACCCTAAGGTTTTGACTGTTTTGGGGAAGTCGCCCTAAGGTTTTGACTGTTTTGGGGAAGTCGCCCTAAGGTTTTGACTGTTTTGGGGAAGTCGCCCTAAGGTTTTGACTGTTTTGGGGAAGTCGCCCTAAGGTTTTGACTGTTTTGGGGAAGTCGCCCTAAGATCTGACTATTTTCGGGAAGTCAACTTATGATCTGAATGTTTTTGGGAAGTCACCCTAAGGGATGATTGCGATTTATCGCTTTCCTCGTGTTGTGTGTGTGATAGCGTTTTAGGTGCCTCAAACCTTAATGATGGCATCTTAGGTGCCTCGAACCTTGACGATGGCGTCTTAGGTGCCTCAAACCTTGATGATGGCGTCTTAGGTGCCTCGAACCTTGATGTTGGCGTCTCAGGTGCCTCGAACCTTGGTGATGGCGTATTAGGTGCCTCGAACCTTGATGATGGCGTCTTAGGTGCCTCGAACCTTGATGATGGCGTCTCAGGTGCCTCAAACCTTGGTGATGGCGTATTAGGTGCCTCAAATCTTGATGATGGCGTCTTAGGTGCCTCGAACCTTGGTGATGGCGTATTAGGTGCCTCAAATCTTGATGATGGCGTCTTAGGTGCCTCGAACCTCGATGATGGCGTTTTAGGTGCCTCGAACCTTGATGATGGCGTCTTAGGTGCCTCGAACCTTGGTGATGGCGTATTAGGTGCCTCAAATCTTGATGATGGCGTCTTAGGTGCCTCGAACCTCGATGATGGCGTCTTAAGTGCCTCGAACCTTGATGATGGCGTCTTAGGTGCCTCGAACCTTGGTGATGGCGTATTAGGTGCCTCAAATCTTGATGATGGCGTCTTAGGTGCCTCGAACCTCGATGATGGCGTTTTAGGTGCCTCGAACCTTGATGATGGCGTCTTAGGTGCCTCGAACCTTGATTTGAAATGATTTCCTTTGATGGTTTAGGATAGATGGTCCTCTAGTGGACTTCATTTGAAGGGATCGGTTTTACGTCTCTGTGCCGAAGGAAAGGATGACCGTCTTGACGGGGACCTAATGATAGGCTACTACGTATCCTTAAGAGGGAATCAGCCGGTCGTAGTTCGAAAATAGTGGGGATGGTCTTTGATGGTTTGACGGTATTTGAGGTTTGCCGTTTTTTGGGAAGTCGCCCTAAGATTTGATGATAATGTTCTTTTAGAAAAGTAGTTGATTAAGATATGCTTTCATACTGTCTTTGTGCTTACCCTGTAGCCGAGGCTACTACGGCTGGGTGTTGATGAAGAGTTGTTAGGTTTCGTTCGTGGGACGGTTTATGCCGACGATTTCTTTGTCTTTGGAGGCATTTTGACCTGAAGGAGGAGTTTGGTTGAGTGCGCATCTTCTTTGGTGATCGTCAAACTTGTAGAGGTTTTTGAGCTTGTCTTCACATTGGGACTTCTTGCTTTTGAGAACTTGGTGTCTCTAACCGCATTGTATTTGAGAACTTGGCGTCCACGATTTGTATTTTGAGAACTTGGCGTCTCTGACCGAATTGTATTGGAGAGCTTGGCGTCTCTGACCGCACCGTATTTGAGACCTTGGTATCTTTGACCGATTTGCATTTTGAGAACTTGGCGTCTCAGGCCGTCTTGTATTGGAGAGCTTGGCGTACCTGACCGATTTGTATTGGAGAGCTTGGCGTCCTTGACCGATTTGTATTGGAGAGCTTGGCGTCCTTGACCGATTTGTATTGGAGAGCTTGGTGTCCTTGACCGATTTGTATTGGAGGACTTGGCGTCCTTGACCGATTTGCGTTTTAAGAACTTGGCGTCTCTGGCCGATTTGTATTGGAGAACTTGGCGTCCTTGACCTGATTGTATTGGAGAGCTTGGCGTCTCTGACCGGATTGTATTGGAGAACTTGGCATCTCTGACCGAATTGTATTGGAGAACTTGGCGTCCCTGACCGAATTGTATTGGAGAACTTGGCGTCCTTGACCTGATTGTATTGGAGAGCTTGGCGTCTCTGACCGGATTGTATTGGAGAACTTGGCGTCTCGGCCGAATTGTATTGGAGAACTTGGCGTCCCCGACCGACGAATTGTATTGGAGAACTTGGCGTCCTTGACCCGATTGTATTGGAGAGCTTGGCGTCTCGACCAGGATTGTATTGGAGACCTTGGCGTCTCTGACCGAATTGTATTGGAGAACTTGGCGTCCCTGACCGAATTGTATTGAAGAGCTTGGCGTCCCTGACCGATTTGTAGACACCGGGCGGTCTTCATATGTTTGTGGATGTTGGGAGTTTTCATCCATTTGAGGTCGTCTTTGGTGAAGATCATCCTTGTCGAAAAGAGGGGGATTACGTTTGAATTCCCTGCATTTGTTAGTGAAGAGGAAGATGCATATATGGCATTCATGATGGCGGATGCGTGCATAGAACCAAAAATGATTATGAGATGATGCGTTTATTTGTTTTCGAAGATGCACTTGGCCTAAGCTTTTGGCAGGAAATTACGATTTATGATTTTCAATCACTTAGAATTTTTCCTATTGATTCAAGTTTTGTGCATGCTACATGAGCCACAGGGAGATTTTTGTGGGGATGCGTGGTGATGAGAGGGATGTATGTGTTGTTATTTGTTTGGGACAAGCTTTGACTGGTGGGGTGATATCCTTTAGTCGCGGGGAATTGCATGTTATTGATGAGGTCAATTTTGATCTTGGAATGAAGTTGGATTTGAACCCCGGGTCTCGATTGAAATTTCTTTTCGATCTCGGACATTTGAAGTCGACGCCGACAGGCTCTAGAATCAAAGTATGTTGACATGAATGAACCCTCTTTTGCTTGGGTTAGTTGTGATTTGACGAAATGCCGATATGAGGAGATTCCCAATTCTCAACTTTTGATGATGCGGGGAGTTGTCATATGCCAAGTTCTAAAGTCGAAACTCCAAGACGGTTGTTGAGGTGACCATTACCTTTCTTACGAAGATAGGTGTGACTTGATAAATCCCCATTCCATGGAAAAGACATGGCGAAAACCACGGAATCTTTCTCTGAATGATTTGATGAAGCCCCGGAGTTTGACAAAGCGTCACTACAGAGGTCCGGTTAAAGGTTTGGCTGACATGCGATGAAGTACCGAGCCAATCGATCAACGTGAGAGCCTTCAAGGTGAAGTTGTCATGAAGGGAGAAACCCATCTTTGATACCGACTATGAAACTAGAATCCTCTCTTCGAAGAGTGTCTTCCATATAGGAACTGTTAGCCATAGTGGCACTTGGCTTGTTCAAAGTGGCTTCAATCATATTCACCCTACTTTTTTTTAGTGGAATGGATTGTTGATTGTATTGGGTCCTTGGGGTCCCCTTTTCGATCGATTCTCACACCGCCCTTTTCAGAGTCGTGTTGGAGGTGGAAGAAACCCCGGTATCCCGTAAGCTTGAGTGCGACAACTCGGCTGGCGATTGTAAGCCCTCTCAAATTTAGCCCCGGAATTGATCATTGCCCGTAGATCCGGATAGGGAAATTGCTAAGTGAGGCCCTCGAGATGTGGTTTCGGGCGTGACCGAAAGATGTCTAGTTGTTCCTCTTCGAAGGAGGAGTTGCCATCTTGCTTGTAAAAGTCCCCGATGTTCTCGTCGGGGCCGCATTGTTGTCTGTGCAGGTCAAATCTATACACTTCCCACTCCAAGTTAGCTAGTAATCTGGTCCCATGTAGCCCCGGCCTCGGATTTTAAGCGGAAGAACCATTTTAGAGCACTTTGGACTTCAAAGAGATCGAAATAGTCGACCGGCTGCTGATTGGCGCCCCTTTTGGCCTTCATTGCCAAGGTATACGTGTCCGAGATGGGTTTTCGGGCATGCGGTGCCATCAAAGAGATCCAAATTAGGCATCACGAATTTGTGGGGAACAAAGGAGTCGGGTTCGTTGGTCGGAAAGCGAGACTTCTTAGCGGTCGATTCGGCAATCTGCTTTCATTCCCTTGTGTCGTTCCACGAACCAAGCCAAATGAGGGTCTTGTGGTGGAACCATGGCATTCAAACCGGTGAGCCGAGCTGAGAGAGGAGCTACCACTGGCGGCGGCGGGCGAGGTGGAGGGAACGGCCGATCTGGGGACATAGGTGAAATCCTGTCCTTGGCCCGAATCACCCGGGAGCTTGAGTAGGACCACAGGCAAAGGGATAGAACCTTGCGGCTTGTTGTTGATTTTCAACCGGAAAAGAGGGCAAAGGCGGTCTCGATGTAGCTGGGTAACTCGAATTTCCTGAGTGAGGCCCATAAGTAGGCTTAAGTGCGAGCTGTCCACGATTGTTGAATTGCATAGGCGAAGGTGCATGACCGGGGAATGCTGCGGTCTGGTGATTCCGATGAAAGCTGGGATGGAGGCTTGGTAACCCATCGAAGCCCTGGAGTGAGAATGGATTTGTGAAAGGCTGTGTGAGGAGCGGGCGAGCTAGCATCATTACGAGGAAGGGCTTCGGCTGCCCTGGACCGGGCTGTGGAAGCATTCCAAAGCTATTCTTGCGGAGGCCACGATAGATTGGTTCCAAACCGAGGTGGGATTCCGATTTGCTGTGGTATTCCGAGGTAACCCCAACCATGAGAAGACATTCCGTACCGATTTTGCCCCGTGAGGAGCCGTGAACCGATCGGTCACGTTAGGCTGCATGGGTCCAGTAGTACGTATTTGGGGTTTCTTTGTCCCGTTGAGATGGTCATGAAGGGATCTTATGAGGCTTGTGCGGTGCGGGGATTGGATATCTTGAAGCTGGGTTCTTTGTCAAGGCATTTCAAAGCGATGTAAGCGAGAAGCTCCCGATGATCGTATCGAGCTGGCGAGGCATACCAAAGCTGTGACATACCAAGCTGACCCCGGCTGCTTTGAGGCATACCATGCGGCCCAAATCGGGCTGAAGTCAATTTGTTTCTCCAAACGATTGTCCTGCACCGAGCTGGTGAATGTATATCAAAACGAGGCTGAAAGGATGGCTGATTCGCGAGTTGAGAAGAGTGTGAGGAAGGTGGTGGTAGTCTGTCTAGCCAAGATAGGGATGGGAATCCTTTTCCTCTTCTACCGTGAAAGTTACATCGGGGTTGAGGGCAATCGTCAAACCAAATTTCCTGACATCTTCCAAGGACGAACATCGAAACCTCATTCTGATTGGCACAAGGAGTTTTATGGACTCGGGTTCCAATATTAGTCATAGGAATATGATGAATTTCTGGTCTTGGTTAAAATTCCGTCCTCGTCCTTGGACATCAAAGAACTGCACTTGACTAGCCCATGACCAACATGGCGATCAAATCTCATCTTGCTTGGTGGAGCCTTGGTCTGAAGAGATGTATTTGCGAAGTCTTGATTCGGAAGAAGTGACTTGGCAAAGCCTCGGTCTCATGACTGTGAATCTGACACAATTAGAGAGGCTTCAACCTGGTAGGCACTGCGGGCCCAGATCGAACGAGAGACCCAACCCATCTTGTAGCAAAGTGAAGAACCAACGTTCTTGAATTATCATGTAGCAAAAGAGGCAACCCATCCTTCTATATTTACTTTATTATTTTCTTTATTCAATTAGTCAACCGAAAGAAAAGACAATTTAGAAATGTATACCTGCAGGGGCGTATTTTCGAAAAGTGGGGACGAATCCCCGATTTGTATTATTTGATGGCCTCATTTGACGAAGGCACAAAAGAACTCGCTTTGGGTTTGATTCTTTTGAGAGAGCATAAGAATAGAAAGGTTTGTAAAAGTGTATGGAAGCCCCTGGCGACGAAAATTAGTGTTTAGCTCTATTTTTCCTATAAAGAAGACTTGTCGAGACATCTGAAAACATGTTTTATTCAAAATGATCACAAGATTGCTTAAAACCCTTTATTAATGTTCGGGTTATTCAACCCCTAATCTCGATATGAACAAACATTTTGATTAATCATGAGGAGAAAGTCAAATGATACCAAGAGTCGAAGTTGGCGAATGGTGAAGAGGGATCGTGTATAGGAGAGGCTATTGGTGAGGCCGGATTTTTTGGGATTTGAATGTGTTTATGGCCGGACCATTTACGGTTGCCTACGTTCCCCTCATTGTGAGGAGCTCAGTCGCCGTAGTTCGGGCTGAACGGTGTTTTGGCTTTAGAAAAGGGGTATGAACATTTGTGGTACTTTTGGTGAAAAGGCTCGGATAGGAAGTTTGGATGATAAGGTGGGGGCCTTGAGGTGATTCCTTGACAAGTCATTTTGAGCGATTCCGTTGCTTCTTGATCGTCGTCCTTCATCGGGGGAGAAAGATTTTGGATGCAGCTTAAGGGCTTATGATATGTTTTTGCCGTTGCTTTAACTGCTCCCTTGTTGTCGACAACTTCCGTTCTTCGGGCTTTAATTTTGCCCATATGTCAAACCTTCTGATCGGCGGTGCTAGGTCCTTGGCCTCATTTTTTTTTTTGAAGCTTTTTTTTTTTTTTGAATCTCTTTTTGTTTAAGCTGTTGTTTTTTTTTTTTTGAAGCTTTTGTTTTTTTTTTTGAAGATCTTTTTTTTTTTTGAAGCTTTTGTTTTTTTTTTTGAGCACTTGAGGACGAAGGCAAGCTTCTGCTTGAACTTTCTTGATGCATGGGGGGCGGAGGCAAGCCCCTGTTTTTTTTTCGATATGGGGTCGATCTCCCGATGCTGAGTGACCTTTTGTTGTTCTTCGATGCTGCCGCCGTTGTTGACTTGGTCAAGGTGATGATGGGGACATGTTTTGGAAAGTGTATGGCTTGATGGAGGCCTTTGTGAGGTGAGGAAAGTGTATAGGGAGGGCATTAGTTGACTTTCTCGCACCAATTAATTAAAATCTTAATCATTTCCAGAGATTATTTGTTGAGCAATGCGAGTGATCATTTAAAATAAAACCATTTCATTAAATGTAATGTAGGTGTGCAAATAATGTCTCAAGTCTAGCGAGAAAAGAAAAAGACTCTTTTATAGAAAATTTAAGATTAACTACAATGTCCAAGGAGGACTTGATTGAACGAAGAAAGTACTAGAACCTACGAAGGTTGACTAAAAGACTGTTTTAATATTAAAGGATGGGTAGCCCCTAGTCTAGCTACTCTTTGTTGTTGGACTGCCAAGACGCTTGAGCTTTCCATCTTTACTGTTAACTTCGATTCCATTACTGCGGACCGAGGCAATGATCGATTACGATGCCCATGATACCGGTGGGAGTGGAGGAGTTTCGAGGCCATGGAGCAGCTGGGGCGAGCACAAGTTGTCCAAAGAAACGGGTCGGAAAAGTCACGTGGACGAACTTTGTCGACTGAGCATATTGATGGAAGGAAGTGAACCTGAGAGGACCTTGAGGGGTATTGGGTTCTGTTTGGGAGGATTCAGCGATGCGCTGGTTGTTTTGAGTGAAAAGGGTGATACTAGGCGGTGTGTCTTCGGGCCTTTCTCAAGCTTAGGAACTGGCATTAGACAAGTGTGCTCTGGGGCAGGTTGTCCTATCGGATTCTCTCACTTCGGGCACTTGAATTTTGCGCGACAGAATCATTTCTTTGCCTGGTTCGACATCTTGGGTCAAAGGAGTGCTAGTACTTATCATAAGATCAAGCTTCTCCTGCATTTGTTTCACTTGCTCTATCAATATTGCCACATGGGGATCAACGGGAACATTCGAGTTACTGGAACATGCAACAAGACTCTTATCAGCGAGGGAAACACGGCCGCAGACTGAGTGGAACTGACGGGTGAATTCACTAAGTCCGGTAGACGACAACGGAAAACTTGTGGCATCCGGATTTTCTTTTAGCAACTCATGATCGCATTCAGGTGGGTGTAGAGGCTTCAGAACATAGCCACATAGCTCAAAGCTGATTATGTGAAGGCTGGAGCATAAAGCGCGGTATTCTTTGAAATTGAGGAACAGGTGTGATGGAGCCCAACTCGTTACAGGAGCCGAGGCGATGGAGCCCTAATGGCCTGAGGTCTTTGGAAAGGGTGAAGAGGAATTGTCCTTGGCAAGGGATCATATGTGGATGGAGGGAGGTGTTGGCCGTGGGATGGAGAGTTATAGGATGAAGGGAGAAATCACTGTTTCTGAAGTCTCATCTTCGACCATGACCGAGGAACCATTCGCCTCAAGCTGTTACACGAACTCCATGGCGGCGAAGAGCATTGATGAGCGGGTCAGCTGTTCTTCATGAATCTTATGGGCGTTTTCCAAAGCCAGGACTAACTCTTCCTTCCTAATCATCGGATTTCTTGTATCCTTGCGCTTTCCGCCAAATCTGCCATCGGATCATTATCATCCCATTTAACCTTGGCGTCGATCGTGAACTTATCGGAGGGCGAGAGTTCAAAGCATTTTACCAAATCCGGCTTTGCCATGGCCACATGCTTGTTGCAGTCAAACCATCCATTCTCAACATTTGTTGCGACTAAATCATCAGGCTTGTCGAGTCTGTTGAATTCACGTAGTTTGAATCATAAAACTCAATCATGTTTACATTCACGTTGTTTGGGAGATGATCATTGGCGGGGTTGAGATCGAGGCGCTCGAGTTTGCCCTTCTTAATTAATCCCTGAATCGCCTTTCTCAAAGTGCTACGGTTGTCGGTCGTATGCCCGTGAGTGCTGATGGAAAGCACAATGCTTAGTGGTGTCAAAAGGGATTTTGGGATCCTTGGGCTGATAGTTTCTCATGGGTTCGAGGAGACCCTGCTCTAGCAAGCTATTTAAAACTTTGCTTAAGGGAACACCCAAATCCTCGGGATTCGAGATTTGGTCATTGACTTGGTCACCATTCTGAACAGGGTTTGCCGGTTTTGGTCCATTGGGGCGCTCAAGCTTGCCCGTTTCGATTAACCTTTGAACCGCTCTCTTCAAGACTATGCAGTTGTCGGTCGTGTGGCCATAATGATCATGGAAGGCGCAGTGCTTACTCATGTCGAGAGGTGCATTTGAGCTCCTTGGATGGTAGTCCTTGAGAGGCTCCAAAAAGCCTACCCTTATTAAGCCCTTGAAAATTAAGCCCATGGGCATCCCAAGATCATCAAAACGTTCTCGTTGCCTTAAAGGACCACCATTTCTTGGTTGCTTTTGGGGGCCGTCAATTGTACACAATGCCTTCTTTCCTTTACCGGATGTCGGAGCCATGTTGGAAGGGTAAGGTTTATAGCGGCGAGACATGTTCAGACTCGTAGTCTTTTCCCGTGCACGAACCCTTTTGATGTAATCATCAATGTAATCGTCGAGATTCGACCTTTTGTAAACTTCATTCGTGTCAGATACACAAGATTGATATGGTGAGATGGCCCGAGTCGAGCGATCGTCGATACTCTCGTTGCTAGGCTTTTCTTGTACCTTCTTAATTGGTTCTACCAATAATCCATTGGACGAGTCAATAGGAACATTAGGATTGCATGACCCCGCCACAAGATTGGCATTAGCAAACGAAACCACAGTAGGAAGTACTCTGGTGGGAGGAATGACAGTCTGAGCATTAAAAGCGTGACCGTAATCTTCCTCATAAGGCCTGGCAGTTGCCGAAGATGAAGATATATGGCTCGTAATGGGTGGATACCAGGGAGCAGTGAGTGCAGATCCAGAAGGCTGCTGAAAACATGAGGTTTGAGGCATCGTAACAGTAGGATTGAATGTGTCTTGACCGCACTGAGGAACATGACTGCAAGGGAAATGTGTATACTGTACTTGATGAGCAGGAGCAGCTTGCGTAACGGCCGGGTGGAGAATTTGATGAGTAGCATTTGACCTTGTCGGACTTCCCAACTGGAGGGGCGGGGTAGAGCCGATGAAGTGGTGATAAAAGCCTGGTGGCTCACGTGATCCTGCAGTATCATAGGGGCCAGTGTGCTTTGAGAATTGGAGGAAGCAAGCGGCCCCCTCGAACCATGGAGCCTGAGAAACGAACTGTCCCATTCCGAGATGGTGACCCGAGCCAGACCGATGCGGTGAAGTAGTAACCCGACCCCTTCCAAGCCGATGACCCGAACCAGACCGATGTTGTGAAGTAGTAACCCGACCCCTTCCAAGCTGCGGGCGAAAGCCAACCGACTCAAACCTGGTGGTGAGACACGAGAGGCACCGAGGCGAGGTTGACCTAGATCGGACTGTTGAGGAGTATCGAGCAAGTGGCCGAGATGTACCGAACCCGACCACTTCCAGATTGATGGCCCGGGCCGACCGAGGTTTTGGAGTAGCGAATCGACCCATTCCAAGTCAAGGGACGTAAATGCATCGATTGAAACCCAAAGATGAAAACCGATAGGTGCCGGGGAAGTTGACCAAGATCGATACGATGAGGCCGAGAGGCGGGATGAGTGATAGGTGGGGATGCTTGGCCCATTAGTAGTTCCACACGAAAGGGAACAGGCATTTGATGGTAGTTGGCATGCCCGGGAAGGTAATTAGCTCCAATCTTCGCATCAACCGTAAAGGTTCCATTAGGGTGGTGAACAATTGCTAGCCCCTGGGTTCTGATACTTTCCAATAACTGACTGATCTGAGCCTCTTGATTTTGTCTTATCTGTTCCAACATCTGATTCCACTGTTCGGCACTTTGCGGATTTTCAGGGTGTGGAGTTGTACGTCCCCCACCGTTCTCCTCTGAGTTGGCCATTCTGAAACTTTGAGCCGAAGCGAGGGAGGAAACTGACGAAGTATCTGACTCCGGAATGACTGAGCTGAACAAACGATGACCCGGGGGCTTGATCCAAACTTTGCTTACTGTGGAAGGCACGAAAAGGGTGTGGTTCAGACTCGGGAAAGCGGAACAGGTTGGTGTTTGGGCTTAGGGCTCATGCGACATGCGGTTATTTGTTCTTGTTTACTTAAAACATGTTTTATTAACCTAATCGGTTGGAAAAGATTGCTCTTCTTTTTCGCGAACTACTCTGATTCCTGGATCAGTGGGGCCCCGTCACTACGTCTATAAGCCCCTCGTATTCCACCTGTATTTCGACCTCCCAGGGTGGACAGCCCCGGGTGAGGGTCCTATAGGGCAAGCGGGTCCCACCGACCGAAAGAAAAACGATCCTAAAAGTCGCGGGTAATCGAGTCTTAACGAGCATTCGATGTAAATTACGGACAAAGCCGACGTCAAAAGTCAAGATCATGTCCAGGGGCTCGACGAAAAGTCGGCATGATTTGGGTGATAAGCGTCCACAATTGATCTTGACTTGTCGTCGGTTAAGCCGTAATTAGGCATGGAATAATCATTAATCCTTGATGACTCGGTGTCAATGCTTTGGGAGTCAATGTATAATTTGTGCCGCCGAGCCGAAGTCAAGGCGCCGGTCAATATCTTGGTCAAAGTCTGCGGCGGAAAACCGGCAACTTCGGCGATTAGGGTCCCCGAAAGATATTGAGTCGGTATGCCGACAAAGGCTTGAAAGGAAAGGTCTATACACGTGACAGGCATGACACTGAGACCGGACTAAAAACCAACCGGGTCTCGGACAAAGTGTGTCACGGACAAGTGCATGGTCGACACGAGGCTCCATGGGATGTTTGGGTAGTCCTGTGCTCATCCGAGAGGCGTAATAAGACCAAACGGACCGCGACAAGGATTTCCCCGGGTTAGGGACGTAGTGTGCAGTGTAAGGTCACGTGCGCGTAGTGTGCAAGCAGTCTATCTTCCTTTTCTGAGAAAAATAGAAATTTTTTTTTATGTGTCTTAAAAAGGCATGATACATGATTTTTTTTTTGAATTTTTTTTTTTTGAAAATTTTTTTTTTGAAAATTTTATGAACACATAAGCACATAAGCACAAAAATTCCGACAGTTAGGGACATTATTCCGACAGTCAAAATTTTGACTTTTCCGAGGCGGCCAAAAACAAACACGAAAACTGTGCAAAAATCAACACACACAAAGCAAAGGATTTTCAAATGTTGGCTTCCGTCACGGGGTACGAGAACGTCTTAGCCAAGACCAAAGCCAGACGCCTGAATGAGGCCAAGAATGCCCAGGCAAAGAGTGCTTCTGATAAGGCCTCCTTGGCCAAACTTTTGAAGGCCAAGGATGCTGAGCTCGTGGCAGCCAAGGCCAAAGTAGAGGCCGAAGTGAAGAGGGCCGAGGAAGAAAAGGCCAAGGCCGAGGAGCATCTCCGGCTTAAAGAAGAAGAGCTTGCCAAGGCAAAGACTGATAAGGCTGAGCTTCAAACAAAGGTCGATGAAGCTGAGTCCAAGTGCCGAGGGTTGGAAGCTACCCTTCCTGCCAGGGAGGAGGAGGCCGTGGCGCGCTTCAAAGAGAGCTCGGCATTCAAGGAAGCTGTAAAGGCCAGCTCGGCCTTTCAAGATGTCGTGGATGAGCAAACGGCAACCATGTTTGAAGACGGGTATCTCCACCTTGCCCGTATGTGATGTACCCGATTTTTTTTGTGAAAATCAAACGGAGTCGCCACGCCATTTTAATTTTGAGGGCCAAAACTTTGAAAAATGCCCGAGATCAAGAGATTCGAGTTCGGAGGTCACGTTACGCGCCGGGAAGGACGTTAGTGTGCACCCGGAACGCCTCGTAAAAACGAGTCTTCCAAACATTCAAAATCCTTTGTTGTGTGTGTGTGTGTGTATGTGTGTGTGTTTTGGCCAAAATAAGTTGAAACTGAGGTAAGTAAAAATTGGGAACTCTTTTTAAGGCTTTAAACTGATCCCATGATTTTTTGGGTGATTTTTGGGTTGAGATTTGGAACTCAAAAGATTTTTGGAAGTTGAAAACCATTTCTGCCAGAATGAAAAAAAAGCAGTTGACCCTTGACTTTGAAATGGACTTTAGGGCTTGAAAACTCCAGAATCTGGGAAAAGTCCGGGAATGAAAAATGTTCAAAACACCTTAAAAAAGGTTTCTGTAAAAGAACTTTTCATCTTGGAGATGATTTGAGGGGTCAAAACCTTCTGGAAATCTCAGATCTGAAATCTGGATTTCCAGAGACTGATGAACTGACCTTTAAAAGAAAATTTGAAAAAAGGAGTTTTACTCACACAAAAAATAAAGTAAAAATATGTATGGAAAGATCTGGATGTTGGCTACAAAAAGTATTTTGTAGTCAACACCAAATTCCAAGTTTATCTATGTCCAAAAAATTAGACCATGGACTGAGGTCTGAGAAAATTGCTACTGGACAGCAACTTCTCAAGAAAGAAAATATGATTTTAAAGGGGGGTTTTGCATCCATGCTTGTCCCCATTTCCCTAGGTTTTGATTAGTGATCACTTGACATTTTAGTGGTGAATCAACTATATCAAACCATCCTTGGGGTACATTAGGACTAAGCACTTCATTTGCTTGGGAAGGGGAATTTTATCCTTTGAAAATGAGATTTGATGTATGAAAATGGTTTTTAGGGGTTTTGAAAATGAGTTTTCTTTGCAAGAAAGTAAGAGAACTTGAAAATAATTTTGATCTTTGTAGAAGATCATCCATGGAGATGGTCTTCCATGGTGATCTTCTTAGATCTAAAGCAAGAAGATGAAAGAACTACATTTTGTAGCTTGAAAATGCATGCATGGATGAATTTTAGGGTAAGGAGAGGGAGGTTATACCTATCTTCCTTGTGTTTTGTGTTTGAAGGCTTAAATGTGAGAGTGTTTGAGGCTTGAATATGAGAGTGTTTGAGGGTGTTTAGGGTTGATGATTTGAGTTGGTTAAAGAGAAAACAAGTAGATAACAATGAAGTCCTCTATGTTTTCTCTCTAATCCTCCTCCTATAGGGTGATTTGAGCTTGGATTGGTGTATGTATGAGAGTATGTATGAGAGTGATTTGAAGTGTTTGTGAGTGAGTGAGATTTGGAAAAAATTGGAGAGAAAATGGTGGCAATCTAAGGATTCCCACTGTTTTCTCTCTATATTTCGCCAGAGTTTCGTTGCTGTGATCAAATTGTGTTCTGTAAACTGAGAGAGGAGGGTTCAATTTATAGCCCTCTGAAATTGACAAACATGTCCGCGCGGATATGATTGACAGCGTGCACTGTTCATTAATTACAGCTTCAGGCTTTGGACAGGAAGAATAAAATTCAAAAATCCAAATAGCTTTATGTTTTTCAACTTGCCCAATTCGGATTTTTCTTATTTCTTTTGCTTTTTGAGATTCTTTTCTTGGTTTAACTTTAAATGGCAATGCCCATTTTACCCTTACTTTGTTAGAAAAGTTAGGAATGTTAGGAATGTTAGTAATGTTATAACTTTCGTTAATTTTCTAACGAAAATGCTAACAAGCTCAAATTGGAGCACTTACACCGTAGCATCCTGGCTGACCCTTCCACCGGCTTAGATATCAATAAAGTAGCCATGTTGATCTGCCGGGATCAATATAGCGAGGAAGTCAGGGCTCTCCACCACCTGGTCCCTTTTTCTGAAAGCAACTTGGAAATAATGGCAGCTAAGGATGCTCAGGCGTGCAGGGAAGTGTGGAGGCCGGCCTCTGTCGTCCCCGGTAATATCAAAGACTTGGTGGAGGCGATCCAGGATGCAGAAGAGCCTGAAGCCATGGAAGCTGAGGTGGAAGGAGAGGCCGAGAAGACTAATGCCCTTACTGAACAAACGGTCCTTCCTCCCCCCGGCTCCATTACTGAGGAGTGGCTTGAGAAGTCTTTTGATGACGAGCAGCAAACTTAGGATAGATTTTCTTTTATTTGCTTTTTGTAATAGACGGTAGGATTTGTAATTCTCTTTGAATGTCAATGAAAAATCCTTTTGTCATGATTCGTGTTATTTCAATAACTTGCTTATATTTTTGTGTGCTAGGCAGAGGCACTAGACTTAAGAAGGTGGGATCCGAGGGGGGTTCCTCTCTCCCTAATTGTTGAGCAAGTGGTTAGGCCGAGGAAGGACTCCTTGACTTTTACTATACTCTTTTAAGTTATTTATGCCGAGGAAGGTTTCCTTGGCCTTGAATGTGTTGAAATTCTGAATCAAGGCGGACCCTTGGTAGGACGTATGTTAAGCCATCAGGCCGAGGAAGGATCCTCGGTCTTGGCTGTTATGTTTGTAAACCTGAATCAAGGTGGACCCTTGATAGGATGTGTGGTAAGCCGTCAGGCCAAGGAGGACCCTTGGTCTTGGCTGTTGGTGTCCTGAATCAAGGTAGACCCTTGACAGGAAGTGTGGTAAGCCATTAGGCCAAGGAGGACCCTTGGTCTTGGCTGTTGGTATCCTGAATCAAGGTGGACCCTTGACAGGAAGTGTGGTAAGCCATTAGGCCAAGGAGGACCCTTGGTCTTGGCTGTTGGTATCCTGAATCAAGGTGGACCCTTGACAGGAAGTGTTAAGCCATCAGGCCAAAGAGGACCCTTGGTCTTGGGCATTGGTATCCTGAATCAAGGTGGACCCTTGACGGGAAGTGTTAAGCCATTAGGCCAAAGAGGACCCTTGGTCTTGGCTGTTGGTATCCTGAATCAAGGTGGACCCTTGACAAGAAGTGTGGTAAGCCATCAGGCCAAGGAGGACCCTTGGTCTTGGCCGTTGGTATCCTGAATCAAGGTGGACCCTTGACAGGAAGTGTTAAGCCATCAGGCCAAAGAGGACCCTTGGTCTTGGCTGTTGGTATCCTAAATCAAGGTGGACCCTTGACAGGAAGTGTGGTAAGCCATCAGGCCAAGGAGGACCCTTGGTCTTGGCTGTTGGTATCCTGAATCAAGGTGGACCCTTGACAGGAAGTGTAGTAAGCCATCAGGCCAAGGAGGACCCTTGGTCTTGGCCGTTGGTATCCTGAATCAAGGTGGACCCTTGACAGGACGTGTGTTTCGAAGAGTCGGGGGTAAAATCCTCGTCTCCGGTGTCTGTATGAAGAGTTGATAGTTGCTTTGAATGCTGGAAGAAACTGCTCTCGTAAAACTGAAATGCGATTACATCGAACTGCAATCCTATCAACTAACGAAAAATGAAAGACAGAAAATAAGAAGCTACTCTACTGTAAAATAAACTAGACTAGTGATAATATTTTCTAAGGTTGTCGGAGTGCCACGGATGCTTGAGATCCTTCCCATCCCTGGTCTTCAATCTGTAGGTCCCTTCTCGAATGACTTGAGTGATGATATATGGACCTTCCCAATTTGGGGAGAGCTTGTTCTGTTCTGCCTTCCGACCAGTAGCTTCAATTTTTCTAAGTACCCAATCGCCTACTTGGAATACTCTTCTGATGACCCTCTTGTCGTGATACGCCTTGGTCCTTTGCTTGTAATTCACCATCCTCATCTGTGCAGCTAGTCGTTTCTCATCTATCAGGTCCAGGTCTAGGAGCCTATTGACCTTGTTGACTTGCTCATCATAATGGGAGTTTCTCACAGTAGGGATGGCCATCTCCGCTGGTGCCATAGCCTCAGAACCGAAGGTTAGAGCGAATGGGGTTTCCCCGGTTGGCCCCCGGGTGGTTGTGCGAACCGCCCATAAGGCTAGGGAAGTTCGTCCAACCATCTACCCTCGCGTCCCTCAAGGTTATTGGTCCGGGCGGTTAGGACCGGTTTGTTTCTTTATACCTTGGCCGTTGCCTTGTGGTCGCTGGCGAAGATTTTGCATGGCGGACTTTTACCCTTCCCAACTCTGTAGTGAATGCTTTGTGGAGAATTGCGAGTCCATGATCGAGACAATTGTATGTGGAAGGCCGAATTTGCACCAGATGTTGTCATGGACAAAGTTGATCGCGTTCTCTTCCGTTATCTTGGCTAATGCCTTGGCTTCTATCCACTTGGAGAAGTAATCAACAGCTACTATCACGTACTTACAATTACCACGGGCGGGAGGGAAGGGTCCGATGATATCGATCCCCCACATATTAAATGGCCACGTAGGTATTACAAGTGTTTGCTCAACTGCAGGTAGTCTAGGAATGTCAGAGAATCTTTGGCACTTGTCACATTTTCTAACATAGGCGTGCGCGTCTTCCCTTAGGTTTAGCCAGTAGTAACCTAGCGATATGATCTTGTTTGCTAAAGTTCTGGCCCCCGGGTGTCCGCCGCAGACACCTTCATGTACTTCTGCCAAGAGGTTCTCAATTTCCTTGGGATAGACACACCTTAGCAGGGGCTTTGTGAAAGATCTTCGGTAGAGGACTCCACTCATTACCACGAACCTTGGAGACCTCTTCTTGATGAGCTTAGCTTGAGCTTCATCTTCGGGGAGTTTCTCCTTCTCAATGTATTCAATGTAGTCATCGATCCAGCATCTCTCCTCTCCATCTAAGAGCATAACTTGTAGTCTTTCGTACGCAGGTTCTTCGGCATAAACTACATATGGACTGGTCTTAGACACATCCATGGTTGCCAGTTTGGAGAGAACGTCTGCGACTTGGTTATCTTCCCTGCCAATTTGTTTGAGCTCGAAAAATTCCATCTTCTTCATCATATCTAGGACCAGGTCTCTATACTTGGCAAGGGTGGGGTCTTGAGCATGATACTCTCCCTTTACTTGTTTGACAACGAGCGCCACCTTGGTTGCTCCATAGAAGGAGGCTAATTCAATGCCAAATATTAGAGCTTCATATTCAGCTTGATTATTGGAGGCAGGGAACTTGAAACGGATGGAATCTTGAGTAGTAAACTCTCCTTCTGGGCTTGCTAGTACAATTCCAGCTCCGCTTCTTTCCTTTGTGGCTGATCCGTCCGTATACAGGATCCAACAGTTGGGTGGGAGTTCAATGGGAGAGTCTTTATCCTCTGGTGCGTTTTGCTTCCGAGAGGTGGGGAGATGCTAACCCATAAAGGCAGTCTCGACCATGAAGTCAACCAAAGGCTGTGCCAGGAGGGTCTTCCTTGGTTGGTAAGTGATATCAAACTCGATGAGAGCGATGGACCAATTAAGGAGACGTCCGGAGCCGTCCAACTTATGTAGTATCTTCTTCAATGGTTCATTTGTGTATACGGTGATAGGATGTGCAGAAAAATAGGCACGTAATTTCCTCGATGCGATGACTAGTGCGTACGCTATCTTCTCCACATTAAAGTATCTGCTTTCCACGTCGGACAGTGCCTTAGAGACATAGTAGACAGGCTTCTGAACTCCTTCGTCATTCCGAACTAAGGCAGTGCTGACAGGCATAATCAGTGGCAGCTAGGAAGACATATAGCATCTCATCGGTAGTCGGACTGCTGAGCAAGGGAGGGGAGCCCAAGTACTTCTTCAACCGGAGGAATGCTTCAGAACATTCGGGAGTCCAGGAAAAGCTTTTGGTACCCTTCAACACCTTGAAGAAGGGCAGTGACTTTTCGGCAGATTTGGCGATAAATCTCCCAAGTGCCGCTATTCTTCCATTTAGTCTTTGAACCTCCTTGATCGTGGTAGGTTCCTTCATATCCATGAGCGCCTTAATTTTTTCAGGGTTGGCCTCTATTCCCCTCTGTGATACCATGAAGCCTAGGAATTTTCCAGCCGTTACTCCGAATACGCACTTGCTTGGGTTCAGCTTCATGTTGTTAGCTCGGAGGTTGTGGATTGTCTCTTCCAGGTCAGGAACGTGACTGCCTTCCTTGGTCTTTATGACCATGTCATCAATATAAGCTTCCATGTTGCGACCTATTTGGCTTGCAAAAACTCGATTCACCATCCGTTGGTATGTAGCACCCGCGTTCTTGAGCCCAAAAGGCATCATGATGTAACAGTAATTTCCCCCAGGTGTTTGGAAGGCCGTCTTCTCAATGTCCTCTTCCGTCATTTTTATCGATGATAGCCTGAATAGGCATCTAGGAAGGCGAGAGTTTGATGTCCAAAGCAATGGAATCAACCAACTTGTCAATTCTAGGGAGAGGATAGGCGTCCTTGGGGCGGGCTTTGTTTAGATCGATAAAGTCTATGCACATACGCCATTTCCCATTTTGCTTTTTCACCATAACTACATTGGCCAACCAAACGGGGTACTTGACTTCACGAATTATTCCGCGCCGAGTAATTTCTGTACCTCTTCTTTTATGGCTTCCTCCTTGTCCCTTGCAAAATTTCTCCTTGTCTGGGAGATAGTTTTTGCCAAAGGATCAACTTCCAGGCGGTGGAGGGCTACTTCTTCATTGATCCCCCTCATGTCTTCGACTTTCCAAGCAAAGACGTCAAGACTGCATTTTCAAGAGGAGATGATTTTTTCTTTCTCTTCTGGAGATAGTTGGCCCCCGAGCTTGATTTTTTGTTCAGGATAGTCAGGATTGATGACTACCTCTTCCAGTTCATCCACAGGCTTCATTTCAGGACCGTCACGGAATTCTAGAGACTCAATAATGATCTCTCTAATTCTTCTCCCTTCGTTGTCGTTCACGTTGAGGCCTTCTTCCTCCATAAGTTTATCAACATCGGGGAGATTGACCTTCCCTAGGTCGTGGTTGGCCCCCGAGTTCTGGCCGTTGAAGAGAGCAGGGTCTTCCTTGGATACGGGCGGAACTACGCCTAGGTCATATGCAATTTCTTGGACCATAGGTTCTTCCTCAGGTACAGGTAGGACTATACCTTGGCCATCTGCAATTTCTAGGACCACAGGTTCGTCCTCATCTGCAAGCACCTCACGAATATAGCTCATTCTGGAGCTAGCTTCGGTGGTTTTCTGAGACTTTGAGATCTTGATGTTTTCCTCGGGGGTATCTATCTCCACACTTTTGGATTTCTTTCTGCTCTTCACGACATGTTCCAAGAAGTCTTTGGGGGTGGCCCTCACACATCCAATCCCTGCCCGAGTGGGGAATTTAACTCGTTGCTGGGGAAGTGAGGCCACCATCCCTAGTTTAGCTTGACTTGGAATGCCTATGATTGCATGGTAATCACTAGTCAAATCCATGACTACGAAACTGACTGTGGCTTTGGCTAGGAAGGGATGATCACCGACTTCAAGTTCTAGCTCAAGCTTCCCTTGGCTCCCACCTTGTGATTGGTGAATCCTTCCAGCCTTCCATGATAGGGTTCCAACATGGTGTCTTTCAAGCCCATCTGTTGGAAGGCTGAATAATATAGGATGTCACGGGAGGCCCCCGTGTCAACGAGAAGTCTTTCGGATTCAACATTGTCTATTCGGCCCTTTATCACCAAGGGTTGTTCACGAGTTGCTCGGCTTCCATCCAACTCATTAGGAGAGAAACTAATGACCTCTTCTGCTTTATGGATCCAAGCAGGAACATGGTATACTTTGCTCAGCTCGTGGATCTGGTCCCTTAGTTTTCTGGTAGAAGTTACCTCTTCCCGTATCACATGCAACTTGGCCCTAGGAGGCCTGCGGTCTTCATCCTCGCTTTTGTCGTCATCTTCACTTTCCTCTTCCTTCCGCTTCCGCTTGTTGTCTTTTTTCATGACATAACAATCTAACTTTCCCTCGTCGACCCATTTTTGGATTATTTTCTTGAGGGCCCAACAGCCATCAGTGGTGTGCCCGTGGTCTTTGTGAAAATCACAGTATTTGTTCATGTTACGAGGGAATTTTGGCTTGTCGGTCATTGGATGGGGTGGAGGCAGGTTGACCCAGTGCATGATTTCAGAGATGGGTTTTGTAAGAGGAGTGAATTCAAGCTTCTCCGTGCTCCTTGTTTTATTTTTCCCTTTGGAACCCTTGCCGTTCCCATTATCATTTTGGTGAGTGCCTGTCGCCTCTGTTTCTGTCTTGTCAGCTCCCCTTTTCTTTATTTTGTCCTCAACCATGGAAATGGCATAAGCTACCTTGTATAGTTCGGACTTTGTTTGAGGTTCCCGGGCTGAGAGTTCATAAACGAGGGGACAGATTTTAGGCGAGTTGAAACAAACAATGACCTCCCTATCAGTGAGGCTCTCTTCAACCTGGTCTGCCATTTTTCGGAACCGATTATAATAGCTGAGGGTGGTCTCTCCCTTTCCCTGCTCAATGTTGGCCAAGTCGGCCAGCCTTATCTTCCTCTTACCAGCGGTAGCAAAGTGGTCCAAGAACATTCTCCTCATGCCTCTCCAGCAGTCGATGCTACCTCTTTTAAGCTCACGGAACCAGGTCAAAGCTGTTCAGGAGAAGGTGCTCGCGAAAGCTTTACATAGCAGGTCATCAGCAGTGGTGAGGAGATTCATAGTTTGTTCAAAACTTTGCACGTGGTCTTTTGCATCAGTAGTGCCATTGTATTTTTCGAAATTAGGGAGCTTGAGGTGGGGATTAGGTGGAGCTGCAGTTATTCTCAAGGAGAATGGACGTGTTGCCCAGTCATAATCATCGTCATTGAACTTCTTTCCCCTCTCCATGTCATCCAGTCTTTGCTTCAACAGCTCCCATTGCTTGGTTTCCACTCCCTTGTCACTGCTTGAGCGGGTGCTTCGTTGGGAGCTTCTGACGGATTTGTCCTTGGGGCGATCATTCACCTCTGGTGCTCCGCGTCATGTCGGTGGCTGTCCCATTTGGAAGGGGCCTTATCACGCTTCAATTCCAGGTCTTGGCCACCAAGTATCATCCTGTACGGTTCCGGGGTCCTTGGCTTTGCAAATTCACGAACACGGGTACGGGGAGAATCCCGACGATGCCGGGGAAGAGGAGAATCATGGCGGGATCGACGAGGACAAGGAGAATCTGGATGCCGGGGTGCTATGACTAGACGAGGTGGTGACATTCGCCTGTTTAGACTGAGCCTCGTCCTTAGGTCCCTTGAGTTCACCTCCTCTTCCCTGGGAGTCAATTGGCTTCTCAAGTCAACCACCTGATCCCTCTTCTTACTGTCATGTCGAGGACAGGTAGGTTCCCGGGGTGGTAATTCAGCGGTCTTGAGGAGAGGAGCTCGTTGCTCACCTTGTCCCTTTTCGAGGGGGTTGCCCACAGATGGTCTAATAAATTCAGCCATGGAATGCTATGGGTCCAATTGCAAAAGAGCAGCCTGTGTTTCATACATTCTTTGCAATGTCTCCATTTGCTTATGTAAAAAAGAGCGTCGGTCAATGGGTTGACTTCCTCCTGCTTGACCGGCGTCGACATTCTTTGTTTTCTTCCTTCCCACTTGCTTTCCGCGGGCGCGAGTAGGACGAGGAAGCTCAGCGCCTTCTCCCTCGGCATTCACCTGACCCTTGGAACGAAGGGTCATGGAGAGGGGAGGAGGGGCATCTTGCTGAGGTAGAGGAGGAGGAGGAGGCAGCTCCTCGGCTCCGGTGTTCGCCCCATTCACCTGGGTTGGATCCTCAGCCGTAACACTCGTAAACTGTCCTTCCATTGTGAGTCAACAGCAAATTACCAAGTGTAAATTTTCCAAAATCCACAATTTCAATAGAACCAAATTTATGGCCAAAATTAGGGCAAATTTTGACCACAAACAAACAGCTAATTGTGATTTTTTCAACACCAAAGAATTCAAGCCAAACTGGGGCGGAATTTCACGCTAAAAACGCCTCCAACGGAATTTGGGTAAATTCCGGTTGAGATTTGCAGATTCCGGCGGTTTCAAGAACAGAGCCCAAACGTTTCCAGAAATTCCGTTCAATGAGAGAAAAATTCCGGCAAGAAAATTGGCTTTTAGCGAGCGTTTTCCAGGCCAAACAAAGGGTGTTTGAATCGATTTCCTAAGAATGGAACCAATTGATGATGCCAAAATCGTCAAATCAGCCCAAATCCAAGCGATGATTGCTCCGGTGATTGCAAGGCCTGAAAATAAGAGAAAGCACGTAAACTAAGCCGGGGCGGATCCGGCTAAAGGCCCTCCGGCGTGAGAGTAAGTTCACGGTTTGTATGTGAGAAAACAAATTGACAGAGTTTTCCCCATGTAAAAAGTAACGTACCTAATAATGAGCCATGGGGCTTGTATTTATAGGGATGGATTGATAGAATCCATGTTGAAGTGAACTTGTAAAGAGATAAGATATAATCCTATGAGAATTATATCTGTTAAGGAGTCCTTGTTTGACTTGAAGTGGTGTTGGTAATTATAATCCTGATTGGATCATTCTTGTATGTATAATCCTTGTTGAATAAGGACTGTATAACTGCTAGCCGGAACGCCGAGGAACATAAATGTTTTACCTCGGCCTTGGCAAATAGACCGAGGTAAATGATTCTGCTTCCTCGTCATTTAGAGATTGGCCGGCATGTATATATGCCGGGGTAAATGATTTTGTTTCCTCGTCACAGTGATGAAATGCCGAGGTAAGAACTTTTCTCTCCTCGTCACTTGCGACATGATGGCCCAAGCATGATGACATAAGGCCGAGGTAAACGTTCCTCGGCATACGAGGAAGACCTTACTCGGCCCTGATACTTGGTTATTAGATAATATTCATGGCCCAATCCAATTGGACCCAGCTCGAGCAAGCCCATGTTCGTATCTCGATTTATACCGTTCAAAGGTCACGGATGAACAAAACAACAAAAAAAAAAAAAAAAAAAAAGAAAAAAAAGGAATGGGAAAGGCATAAACTTGAAACAGAAGAAGTCTTCATTCAGAAATAAAAAAAAAAAAAGTTCACGGATGAACAAAACAAAAAAAAATGAATAGAAAAAAAAAGGTCACGGATCAACAAAAAAAAAGGAATGGAAAAGGAATACGGATCAACAAAAAAACAAAAAAAAATGAAAAAAAAAAGAATGGGAATACAGATGAACAAAACCAAAAAAAAAAAAAAACTAACAAACATACAATGTCATTTCAAAGTGACAAAAAAAAAGGATAGTCAACAAGATTGGACGCCTGCATAGCGCATCAAATCATGTTTCCTGAGTTTTTTGATACTCACTCGTGAGTCTCACCCGGAAGAGTTAGCCAAGGTATCAAATTTGGTACCTTAGTTAACCCTTTATCAGATTTTGGTATCTTATGTTTTGCTCATTGAAGATGCTAACTCCCTTGAAAGGTACCAAAATTTGATTTTGGTACCTCCCATTGGAGTTTCCCTAAGATAAGTAAATTTCAGCTCTCTTAAAATGGGGGAGGAAAATGATAAGTTTGGTAAGTAAAATACTCCCTCCGTCCCGTCCGAAGCTTTACCTTTTATTCAAATGGGTATTTTGGTAGAAGCTTCGCCTTTTCTAAAATGATAATAAATGTGGGCGTCATTTGTCAACCTCACTCACTTTTTCCTCTCACATACTTAAATTGTGGGGTCCACTTGTCATATCCACTAACTTTTTCCCCTCACATATTTAAATTGTGGACTCCACTTGTCATATTCACTCACTTCTTCCCTGTTACAACCCTTCTCCCACTCATCACTTTTCTTAATTTACGTGTTTCACCAAAATAGTGAAGCATCAGACGGGACGGAGGAAGTATTTGTTTTTCTTTAAGAATTTAAATATATTATTGATAAGGATATTGTATATATTGTATATATTTTTAATTATGTATATATCTTTTTGATTGTTTTATTGTAATACTAACAATATTAATTGATATCTATATATTTGTTAGTGTCAATGTATATGATTTCTTATAGGTTATTTTGCTACATTAAAGAAATATATTGATTTGAATACTTCTTCTCTGTGGCTGTCTATATAAAAATATCATTTAGCAAGGAAAAGACTATGCATTCAATAACTCTTTGAAGAACTATTTGAAGAGAATAGTTCATTTTTAATCTCGAGTTAGAAGAGTGATGATTAGTTTGTGTATCCAGTTGTTTCTTAAATCTGAACACACATATAGATTTCTTACAAATCCTTTTGAACGATATAAATCGAGTTACGAACGTGAATCATAACCGGGCAAAGCCCAAGGGATTGGGCCCAAAATATAATCCATACAAGTCTCAAATACAAAATAGTGAATGGGCCTTCCTATCTATGCTCGTCAAGTCTCCTCGTCATTTCCCACTATGTCGACCTATACATAGCATAGCAAACCAAATGACCAAGGAAACAATATTGATACATGCCGACAAGGCACACTCTCATATACCGAGCAAGGAATCAATCAAAGTCGACGAGAGCTTCATCAAAAGACGAGGAGACCTTCCTCGGTTATCATCTAGGCAGAGAAATGGGCTTCCCAATCTTTGTTTCTCTCTTCCTCTGCGATCATCATATCGACCAAGCTCTATATGTCGAGGAGCTTGCCTTCTATGCACACGTACAAAAGGCAATTACCTAATCCTACTTAAACAAGGATTGTGGTTAGTTATAATCCAACTAGGATTATAACCTGCTCTCACATGTTTTTCTATTCAAAGATGGACTTTACATCCTACACCTATAAATACAAGACATAATTCACATTATTTTGGTAATGCATCTTTTGACTCTAAACTCTTTTCAACCGGTTTCTCTCTCTAAACACAAATACTTACACTCACGCCGGAGGGCCTTCGCCGGTGAAGCTTTGGCTTAGTTTACGTGTTTGTTCATCTTTTTCAGGCTATTCAAATATTCAGGATACAACCTGTCGTTGAATTTAGGTTGTTCCGAACATTTTTGGCATCATCATTTTGGTTAAATTGTCGGGAAACGATTCGTATTATCCATTGAATAGCTTGAAAAATTATGCTTCACTTTCCTAATCCTAATGGAAGACGGACATTCCGCAAGTATCACTCCTAATCCAGATAATATTCTTATGGAGGAGACTAATGGCAACACTAGGACTGTTTTTCCTCTTGCCATTGGGGAACTACCACCTCCTCCACCATTGAACGAGGGGTTACCCCACTAGGAATGAATCTGCATTCTAGTGGGCAGCCAGTAACCGAGGTAGTGCTACCAAACCCTACTCGTCATCGGCGCCGAGGAAGGCCTACTGGCAGTCAGATGGGGAGGAATGCTGCCTAGGGGGCACTGGAGCTTCCCCCCAACAGATTGATCGCAGAAGTCTCCTACATCAACAGATGGAAACTTTGCAACGCATTTATGAAACACAAAATGTCGTGCTGCAATTGGATCATGATCATTCATTGGCTGAATTCATAAGGCCTACGAGAACTATAAATTCCCTTGTAAGGGAGAGTCATCTTGACAGACGTGGTAGTCGGGGGAATAGAAAAAATCTTCCTTCCGGGCAAAATCCCCCTCATCATGACCCTTCTGGTAACCCAGGCAGACACCTCTCCAAGATGTCCCTCCTCGTCATAAGACTCCTGGACATTGAAACACACGAAACAATGAGGATTTGAGAAATCATTTGAACCATCAAAGGGAACAGGAGGTTAATTCTGCTGACTTGAGAGTAAGGCTTAGTCAGTCAAGGCAAAAATCCCCTCCTCGTCATACCCTCTCTCCATGGCATAGGAGCCCTCCTCGTCACAAGTCTCCCCCCCAACCAGAAATGGAACCTAGAAGGGACAGAGCACCATCTGGTAGAAAGTTCATAGATCAATTGTTCGAATCTCAGTTCGGAGTTAAAGCAAACAATCACCTCCCTCCCATTATCACACTGAATACTTTTATTGTCTCTTTCAATAACCAGGCTTCTAACGAAAGTAACTATAAGGGGAAGAATAGAACTCGAGCTACTGAGAAAGCCGAGGTTTTTACCCCCTCACCAAACCTATAACGGAGATCATGCAGTTGGTGAATCTATCAAGTCCTCGACTACTCGATAAAAGAACAAAGTACACCCATGACATCTCCAAGTATTGTGCCTTTCACAAGGATAACAGACATGACATGGAGAATTGCATCTCCCTCAAGAGAATGAACCAGAGATGGGTAGACGAGGGAAGACTTTATTGCTACGTCATGAGAAAGGATAACAAGCGAAAAATAAATGATGACGATGATGATGACAAAGATGATGAAAGGGAGGACATGCCACCTTGGGCTAAACTCCATGTTATAAAAGAGAAGACTGTCTACAACAAGAAACTGAAAGACCAGATACAAGAGCTAAGTAAGGTCTACCACATCCCCGCCTGGATCCATAAGTAAGAGAAAGTCATTAGCTTCTCTCCTAATAATCTGGCTAGAAGCCGCGTAGCTCGAGAACAACCCCTATTAATCAAAGGGAGGATTGATAACTGTGAATCTGAAAGACTCCTCATAGACTCGACGGCATATAGGGACATTCTATATTATTCCACCTTCCAGAAGATGAACCTGAAAGACAGCATGTTGGAGCCTTACTCTGGAATACTATAAGGCTTCACCAACCATAAAGTCAGCGATATGGGAACGATTGACTTATTATTGGAAGTGGGAGAACATCCTTTCCGAGCAGATGCCACAATAACATTCGTGGTCATAGACATGTCAAGTGACTACCATGACATCATAGGCATTCCAAGTCAAGGCAAAATTGGGTTGGTCGCCTCCCTCCCTCACCAACGAGTTAAATTCCCTACTCGTGCTAGAATCGGATGTGTGAGGGCGGCACACAAGGACTTCTTGGAATATGTGATGAGGACCAGAAAAATATCCAAAAAAGTGGAGGTGTACACACCAGAGGAAAATCTGAAAATCTCTAAGTCTGTAAAGGCTACCAGTACAAGTTCTAGGTTGAATCTGATTTTTGAAGCAAAGGATAAGGAACACATGATACTAGGTATCCACGAAATCAATGACATAGTTATGTCCGTCCCGGATATAGCCCCTCATCTCGTCAGCGGCCATAACTCGGGGGTCAACCGTGACTTGAGACAAGGAGAGCCAGCTGACGTAGACGAACTAGTTGAGATGGAAGACCTAGACATAAATGGTGAGGAAGGTATAAGGATTAGAGAGATAATCATTGAAACTTTGCAATTTGAGACGGTCCAGAAATGGAGCCCTTAGATGAATTGGAGGAGATTATACTCAATCCCAACTATCCAGAGCAGAAAATAAAAATTGGGGGTCAGCTCTCTCCGGAAGAAAGGGAGGAAATCATCACCCTTCTGAAAAACAATCTTGATGTATTTGCCGGTAAGGTCGAGGATATGCGAGGAAGAAAAGAAGAGGTAGCTGTCCACAAGTTGAAAGTTGACCTGTCTAATAAACCTATCAAGCAGATACGGAGAATTTGTGCAAACGATAAGGAAGATTCAATTAAGGAAGAAGTGCAGAAATTACTAAGTGATGAAACATCAGGGAAGCAATCTATCCCATTTGGTTGGCCAATGTTGTGATAGTCAAGAAACATAACGGGAAATTGCGAATGTGTTTAGACTTTACAGATCTCAACAAAGCTTGCCCGAAAGACAACTACCCTCTCCCCAGAATTGACAAGCTAGTAGACTCAATTGCTAGACATAGAACTCTCAGCTTCCTAGACGCCTACTCTGGTTATTACCATATAAAAATGGCTGAGGAAAACATAAAGAAAACAGCCTCCAGGCAGCTGGAGGAATTTATTGTTACACCATGATGCCCTTCGGGCTAAAAAATGCAGGTGCGACCTACCAACGCATGGTCAATAAAGTATTTGGGGAACAGATAGGCCGTAACATGGAGGCCTACATTGATGACATGGTCATTAAGACTAGGAATGGCAGTTACGCCCCAAATTTGGCGGAAACCTTTGACAACCTATGAGTTAACAGCATGAAATTGAATCCAAGTAAGTGTGTGTTTAGGGTGACTACCAGAAAGTTCCTAGGTTTTATGGTATCACAAAGAGGAATTGAGGCAAAGCCGGAGAAAATCAAAGCCTTGATGGACATGAAATAACCAACCAGCATTAAGGAGGTTCAAAGGGTGAACAGAAGAATAGCAGCCCTTGGGAGATTTATTGCAAAGTCTGTAAAAAAATCACTGCCTTTCTTCAAAGTCCTGAATGGTACCAAGAGCTTCTCCTAGACATCTGAATGCTCAGAATCAATTAAAAAGTTGAATGAGTACATGGGATTCCCTCCTTTGTTGAGCAGCCCAGTTACTGGAGATGATGTATGTCTTCCTATCAGCCACTGGCCACGCTATAGCTGCGGTACTAGTTCGGAATGAATGACCCACTCAAAAACCTGTCTATTATGTCTCCAAGGCATTATCGGATGTGGAGAGAAGATACTTCAACATAGAAAAGATAGCATACGCCCTATCATAGCGGCAAGAAAGCTACGAGCATATTTTTATGTGCACCCCATAACTGTGTATACAAATGCACCTGAAGAAAATCTTGCATAAGTTGGACTGCTCAGGATGACTCCTTAATTGGTCTATCGATTTCACTGAGTTTAATATCAGATACCAACCTAGGAAGACACTCCTAGCACAGCCTCTGGTCGATTTTATGGTTGAAACCGCCTTCATAGGTGAGCACGACCCCACCTCCCGTAAGCGCAAAAAACATGCACGGGAAGAACCGACCATGGAGCTCCCATCTAACTGCTGGGTCATATACACGGATGGGTTAGCTACTAAGGAAAAAAGTGGAGCCGGAGTTGTACTGGCAAGTCTAGATGGGGAGCACACCATCCAGGACGTTATCAGATTCAAGTTCCCTGCTTCTAACAACCAAGCTGAGTACGAAGCTTGATATTTGGCATAGAGTTGGCATCCTTCTATGGAGCAACCGAAATCGCCGCCTTCTGTGACTCCCATCTCGTAGTCAAACAGATAAAAGGGGAGTACAACACTCAGCACCCCAAACTTGCAAAATATAAAGATCTAGTACTAGACATAACGAAGAAGCTGATTTTTTTAGATAAGTCAGATAGGCCAAGAGGACAACCAAGTGGCATATGTTCTATCTAAACTGGCAACTATTGACGTGGCAGATCCTGACTCTAACCCACTCATAGTCTTTACTGAAGAACCTGCCTACTAAAGACCACGAGTAATGCTTCTATATGGGGAGGAGAAGTGATGGATAGATGAATAGATGTACTTCATTAAAAAGTACCAACTACCTGAGTACGAGACACGCGCTAGGCTTATCAAGAAGTAGTCAGTAAGGTTCATAGTGATGAACATAATTCTCTAGAGAAGATCATTCACAAAGCCCCTGCCAAGGTGCATCTATCCCAAGGAAACAGAAAATCTCTTGGCAGAAGTCCACGAAGGCATCTGCGGTGGTCACCCGGGGGCCAGAACCTTAACTGACAAAATCATCATGCTAGGTTACTGCTGGCCAAACCTGAGAGATGACGCGCAAGCCTATGTAACAAAGTGCGACAAATGTCAGATATACGCTGATATTCCTAGACTGTCAGCAGTGGAACAGACACTCATAATTCCTACTTGGCCATTTGACATCTGGGGAATCGACATCATTGGACCCTTCCCCCACTTTGAAGAAATTGCAAATACGTGATCGTCGCGTCGATTATTTCTCCAAATGGATAGAAGCAAAAGAATTAGCCAAAATAACAGAAGAAAACGCAATCAACTTTGTCCATGACTTCATTTGGTGTCGCTTCGGTGTTCCACACACTATCATTTCAGATCATGTTCTCCAGTTCTCTAAGCATTTACAGTAGAGCAGAACAGACCAGGAGTCAGACACATCAAGTCATCAGTGAGCATACCTCAATGTAACGGACAAGCGAAAGCAGCCAACAAGTTGGTGCTAACAGCCCTAACCAAGAACCTAGAAGAAAGTGATGGTAGATAATTGGAGGAACTTCCCTTATCCTTGTTGGTAGTTCGCACAATCACCTGGGGGCCAACAGGGGAAACCCCATTCGCACTAACCTTCAGATCTGAGGCTCTGGCACCAGCTGAGATGCCTATCCCTTTAACAAGAAACTAAAACTACGATGAACAAGTCAACAAGGTCAACATGCTGCTAGACCTAGACATAGTAAATGAGAGAAGACTAGCTGCTCAGATGAGATGAGTATGGTGAACTACAAACAAAAGACCAAAGCATATCATGATAAAAAGGGTCAACAAAAGAGTATTCCAAGTTAGTGACTGGGTAATTAGAAAAATTAAAGCAACTGGCAGAAAGGCAGAACATAACAAACCCTCCCCAAACTAGGAAGACCCCTACATCATCACTCAAGTCATCAGAGAATGGACATATTGTGGGCACCCCAACCCGGAACCTAACACGTGTCCCGAGCCGGAGAGTCCAAACTAAGAAAGACCACCTGTAATTTTTGAAAACATTTGACTTAACTAAAAAGAACACAACTTTAACATTAACTTTCAAACACTAACTTGGGTCATCTCCACATGGAGGAAAAGGGGTAAACCTGTAGGGTTTCGAGGGTCCATGCGCAGCGGAATAAGCAATAACTCGAAAAACCCCAAGCCCTAGAATCCGTTCTAGATGAATAATTAAGAGAGATGAAATAGAATTACCAACCTTGAATGCTTTTGCCTTTGATAAACTTGACCCAACTCCAGATTGAATGATCTTGTTAATCCTTGATGAACGAACGGGAATCACGAACCAAAGATCTTGATGAACGAAGATCCTCTATGTTTATCCACGTGCGGAACGAACCCTAGAACTCTTCTAGGAGGATTGCTAGATCCAATTGATTGAAACACCTTTCAATCAATGAAGAACAATGGATTTGGTGGTGTTTGATTCTCAATTCTCAATTGAAATCTCCCACTCTAAGTGTTTCTCTCAAGCCAAAACGTTCTAATGACGGCTAGGGCAACCAGGGGTAAGTATTTATACGTTATAAAACTTTTCCCTCGCGAAAACCCTAGTTTTAAGTCAATTCCGCGTCGATCCGGTGCCCGGGGACGAGTCGTCCCCGTCGTCCCCCGGCACCCGGCTTCCCGAATCTGGCGTCCCCTTAAGGGGAATAGTTGGTTACGGCACAGGGGACGAGTCGTCCCCGAGAACAAAAACTCCATATTCTTCATTTTTGACAATTCGTTCGATGCGTGTGACCCCATAGGACCATACTATGTTGGCAATGAGTCCGATCACATCGATCCTCATAAGACATGAGCGGACTCTAGCAAGCCGTCATGCCTACCCAAATAGTATGATTATCAAGTTCGATTTTCCTACACAGAACATATCACAATCCCATTGTCACACGATGTTATATTGAACATGAGTCATGGTCCACGTCAACTCATATTGTTCAATGCTTTCTCGTTACCAAGTAAATTGATTAATCGAATGACATTAATCACATTAATTCATTCGGGCATGGCCATGCACTACATCAATCTTACTTACGAGTGGCCAAGCAAACATCTCTCTTTACGAGGGACAATTTCCATCTTGACTTATCATTCTTCCCAACAAGAATCATACCATGCCAATGATAGCCCTTATTGTCATCCGGTTAAAGATAACGTTAAACTATATCAAACATGATATTCATCAAGCGGAAGACGATGATAATCTCAGGTCAAAGGATATCAATGATATGACTATACGAGATTTAATTATGACATATGACCATGACATAAATCTCATAATGGGTCAAGTCCAGTACCTTGTTCTCTAACAAGTACCCATGAATCTAATGTGCATCTCCATGCATATAATCATCATATGATTATCCATTAGACTTCATACTAGTGCTTCATAAGTACTAGGGACACAATTATTATAACTAAACATGCAAACTCATATAATAATCAAAGAAGCAATCTCATATATAAATGAACAATGACATTACATAAAGGTCTATCTCTATAGGCCTAGGGCACTAACACCTACAGTCTCCCACTTGCACTAGGCCCAATCATTCATGTATCTTATACCCATGGACCTAACATGACCATCATGTTTAGCTTGTGGTAAAGGCTTGGTGAGAGGGTCCGAAATGTTGTCATCCGATGGTACCTTGCATATCTTGACGTCCTCCCTTTCACAGATTTCTCGAATGAGGTGAAAGCGTCTCAAAATGTGTTTGGATCGCTGATGTGACCTTGGTTCTTTTGCTTGGGCAATAGCACCATTGTTGTCACAGAACAGCTCTATCGGGTTAGTGATACTCGGAACGACTTCTAAGTCACTAACGAACTTCTTGATCCAAACCGCCTCCTTAGCGCATCCGATGCCGCTATGTACTCGGCTTCTGTTGTAGAATCGGCAACGGTGCTGCGCTTGGAACTCTTCCAACAAACGGCACCTCCATTTAGCATAAACACAAAACCAGATCGCGATCTATAGTCATCTTTGTCGGTTTGGAAGCTTGCATCTGTGTAACCCTTTACAACCGGATCATCTTCCATTCCTCCAAATACCAAGAATACATCCTTAGTCCTTCTTAAGTACTTAAGGATATTCTTGACAAACTATCCAATGGTTCTCACCAGGATCGGTCGGTATCTACTCGTTGCGCTTAGAGCATACGAGACATCGGGTCTAGTACATAACATGGCATACATGATAGACCCAATTGCCGAAGCATATGGTATATCACTCATTCTCTTTCGCTCATCATTTGTCTTAGGACAATGAGTCTTGCTAAGAGTAATGCCATGTCCCATTGGCAAGTATCCTCTCTTAGAATTTTCCATCTTGAATCTTCTAAGGACCTTGTCAATATATGTACTCTGACTCAAACCAATCATCCTTCTTGATCTATCTCTATAGATCTTGATACCAAGGATATAAGCCGCCTCACCCATATCTTTCATTGAGAAACATTTTCCTAACCAGGACTTTACAGTCTCAAGTGCAGGAACATTGTTTCCAATGAGCAAGATGTCATCGACATACAATACCAGAAATAGCACTATGCTCCCACTTATCTTCTTGTATACACAAGGTTCATCTTCGTTTTGATGAAGCCAAACTCTTTGACTGATTCATCAAAACGTAGATTCCAGCTCCGGGAAGCTTGCTTCAATCCATAAATGGATCTCTGCAACTTACACACTTTGTTAGAATCCTTTGGATCGACAAACCCTTCAGGCTGTATCATATATACATCCTCAAGTAGGTTTCCGTTAAGAAACGCTGTTTTGACGTCCATTTGCCATATCTCATAGTCGTAATATGCGGCTATGTCAATTAGGATTCTAATAGACTTAAGCATCGCTACGGGCGAAAAGGTTTCATCATAGTCAACGCCATGAATGCGCCTATACCCCTTAGCAACTAGCCTAGCCTTATAAGTATGTACCTTCCCATCCATGTCGGTTTTCTTTTTGAAAACCCACTTGCACCCTATGGTTTTTACACCTTCGGGTGGATCAATCAAGTTCCAAACTTGATTATCGTACATGGATTTGATTTCGGATTCCATGGCTCCTAGCCACTTGTCCGAATCAGGAGTGGACATCGCCTCTTGATAGGAAGTAGGTTCATCATTCTCAATGATTTCTACTTCATTACTTTCCGTCATGAGAAATCCATATCTCTCGTGTTCGGATCGTATCCTATCCGATCTGCGAAGAACTTGTGTATCTTGAACCGGTTCCACAACACTTGTGAACTTGGTTCCGTCTCTACTATTGGTTCCTTGTCATTTTCGGGTTCTTGAATTTCTTCAAGATCAATTTTACTCCCACTAGTTTCTTTAGAGAGAAACTCTTTCTCTAGAAAGACACCATTTCGAGCAACAAACACTTTGTTCTCGGATTGGTTGTAAAATAGATATCCTTTCGTTTCCTTGGGATAACCGACGAAAATACATTTATCGTATCTAGGTGCAAGTTTATGTTCGAAACCAATTTCTTTACATAAACCTCACATCCCCAAATCTTCATGAAAGATAAGCTAGGCTTTCTTCCATACCACATCTCATGTGGGGTTTTAGGAGCCGATTTAGTAGGGACCTTGTTAAGTGTGAAAGCGGCTGTTTCCGGTGCGTGTCCCCAAAAGGAAATAGGAAGGTTCACTTGACTCATCATCGATCGAACCATATCTAATAGAGTTCGATTTCTCCTCTCGGACACACCATTCCATTGTGGTGTTCCGGTGGAGTAAGTTCTCAAACAATTCCACAACTTTTCGTATGATCGTCAAATTCTTGGCTCAAATATTCACCACCTCGATCGGATCGAAGTGTTTTAATAGTTTTGCCAAGTTGATTTTGTACTTCACTTTGAAATATTCTAAATATCTCAAAAGCTTCACTTTTATACTTCATCGATAGACGTAGCCATATCTTGATAAGTCATCGGTGAACGTTATGAAGTACCGAAATCCTCCCCTAGCAATGCTATTCATTGGTCCACATACATCGGCATGTACAAGAGCCAACAAATCACTAGCCCTTTCACTACTCTTAGTAAAAGGTGCTTTAGTCATCTTGCCCAATAAACAAGACTCGCAAACATCATATGATTCATAATCACATGAGTCTAAATATCCATCTTTATGGAGTTTAGAGATGCGTTTCTCGTTTATGTGCCCAAGACGGCAATGCCATTTATATGTGTCATTCACATTATTTGGTTTGGATTTCTTACTAACATGATAGACATTATCAACATTATTCTCAACATCCAAGACATAAAGGCCATTAAAAGAATGAGCAACACAATAAAGCATGTCATTCAAATAAATCGAAAATCTCTTATTCGCAATAAGAAAATTGTAACCCTCATTGTCTAAACATGAAATAGAAATAATGTTTCGCTCAAATCCGAACATAATAACAGCTTATTTAAAACTAAAATTAATCCGCTAGGTAAAGTGACTTCGTAAGTCCCTACGGCCAATGCAAAGAATCCTCTTGCTCCATTTCCAACCCGTAGATCTACTTCACCCTCTTTGAGCAACCTTCTATTCTTTAGTCCCCGCACATTTAGGCAAATGTGAGATCCACATCCGGTATCTAATACCCAAGAACTAGAGGTAGAAAGTAAAATATCTATCACATAGATACACAAGTCATGGCAATCTCATTGCCCTTCTTCTTCGCCCTTCCCGATAAAGCTTGCGCTACGCCTCCAATGCCCAGCTTCCTTGCAATGGTAGCACACCGCATCCTTTTGGGATTTGGGTTTAGGCTTCTCAAAGAACGGCAACCTTTGCCTCCGGTTTAGCAACTTTTGCTTTACCCTTGTTTTTGAACCCCTTTCCTTTATTCACCATCAACACTTGATTGGTTTTCTTGGTAATATTGTTCTCCGCATTCTTTAGCATCCCATGCAATTCGTGACAGAGATTTATTCATCCCATTCATGTTATAATTCGTAACAAACCGATTATAACTCTCGTGGAGTGAATGCAATATCATATCCGTAGCGCTCTAATCGGATAGGATACCCAAGCCTCTCAAGGTGTTCGAGGTGACCCTTCATCTTCAACACATGAGGCCCGACAGGTTGTCCTTCAATCATCTTGCATGAATGAAGAGCCATCATAGTGTCAAACCTTTCCGTACGTGCTTGCAGAATCGAACATTTCCTTCAAATGATTTCCCAAATCATAGGCTTCCATGTGTACAAGGTCCTTCAAGAGCCTTACACATGGTCGCAAGCATCGTGCAACCAACATCAATAGAATCATCCATATGCTTCTTATGTTGGTCCCTTTCCGCTTTAGTTGCATTAGCGGTAGGCTCGGGTGGAACGGGTCCATCGAGAATGTACAACTTCCTTTCCCGTTTGAGAACAATTCCCAAACCGCGGATCCAATCCACATAGTTATTGCCATTCTCCTCTAACTTGTCCTTCTCAAGGACCGATCGCGAGTGACATGTTTTGATTATTGTTTACACCATTGATCTACAAAGATATGCAACAAGATATGAACACATATAAGTACCAATTCATTTAAGAGATTAATTAACGTATTTCACAAATACTCCCACTAAATTATATAACCTTCTTATACAAATATGTATAATATAATTTAATAGGCTAAGACCCAACTTTAATTTAATTTCAAGTCGGCTATGGCACGATCAAGCTCAAAATTAAACTAAAAAGGTAGATAACATTTATCAATCATATCTATATATGACTCTTAGATCATTATGAGATTATAGACATCTTATGTCACATGTTTCAATCTCATCATATGCCTTAGGCCCAAAACCGTTTTGATAGCCTAATTGAGTTCAACCATGTTAAACGTATAGCAACCACTATTTGCTCATCTTGATCATACAAAGATAGAATTAATGCACCTCGCTATGGCGAGCCCACATAAAACTACCCGTGTACTCACAAGTGTTTAAACATGGGTGGCATAAAACAAACTCAAATTACAAAGAAGGTTCAATTTTTTTTTTTTTTTTTTTTATCAATTACATCCCAAGGTTGATTCATGAAAACTATATGAACATAATTATGAACATGGAATGATGCAACACATATTACATTTGATCAGTAATTACTAGTACGCGGCCACGTGCTCCAAGATTATCCCACACTTCCATCGAAGTGCTCGTGGGGAAGGTTTTGGTGTCCACCAATATACCAAGTAATACATCACAAATATCCTAGATTAATCACATTAATCATATCAATGAAATTGACATCCCATAATCTAGATTAATCATATTAATCATATATATTACAATTTCATAATCATGGTATATCTATATATACTATTACTTCTCAAGTAAAACTCATACAATTTCATATTCTAGATCATGCACATCATGAAAATTCATATAATCATATTACATAATTATCATGATTATCTAACTAAGCATCATGAACGGGGCTCGATACCACCGTAGGGTTTCGAGGGTCCATGCGCGGAATAAGCAATAACTCGAAAAACCCCAAGCCCTAGAATCCGTTCTAGATGAATAATTAAGAGAGATGAAATAGAATTACCAACCTTGAATGCTTTTGCCTTTGATAAACTTGACCCAACTCCGTTGAATGATCTTGTTAATCCTTGATGAACGAACGGGAATCACGAACCAAAGATCTTGATGAACGAAGATCCTCTATGTTTATCCACGCGCGGAACGAACCCTAGAACTCTTCTAGGAGGATTGCTAGATCCAATTGATTGAAACACCTTTCAATCAATGAAGAACAATGGATTTGGTGGTGTTTGATTCTCAATTCTCAATTGAAATCTCCCACTCTAAGTGTTTCTCTCAAGCCAAAACGTTCTAATGACGGCTAGGGCAACCAGGGGTAAGTATTTATACGTTATAAAACTTTTCCCCTCGCGAAAACCCTAGTTTTAAGTCAATTCCGCGTCGCCCAGTCCTGTCGAGTGCCCCGGGGACGAGTCGTCCCCGGCACCCAGCCTTCGACCGGCGTCCCCTTAAGGGGAATAGTTGGTTACGGCACGGGGACGAGTCGTCCCCGAGAACAAAAACTCCATATTCTTCATTTTTGACAATTCGTTCGATGCGTGTGACCCCATAGGACCATACTATGTTGGCAATGAGTCCGATCACATCGATCCTCATAAGACATGAGCGGACTCTAGCAAGCCATCATGCCTACCCAAATAGTATGATTATCAAGTTCGATTTTCCTACATAGAACATATCACAATCCCATTGTCACACGATGTTATATTGAACATGAGTCATGGTCCACGTCAACTCATATTGTTCAATGCTTTCTCGTTACCAAGTAAATTGATTAATCGAATGACATTAATCACATTAATTCATTCGGGCATGGCCACGCACTACATCAATCTTACTTACGAGTGGCCAAGCAAACATCTCTCTTTACGAGGGACAATTTCCATCTTGACTTATCATTCTTCCCAACAAGAATCATACCATGCCAATGATAGCCCTTATTGTCATCCGGTTAAAGATAACGTTAAACTATATCAAACATGATATTCATCAAGCGGAAGACGATGATAATCTCAGGTCAAAGGATATCAATGATATGACTATATGAGATTTAATTATGACATATGACCATGACATAAATCTCATAATGGGTCAAGTCCAGTACCTTGTTCTCTAACAAGTACCCATGAATCTAATGTGCATCTCCATGCATATAATCATCATATGATTATCCATTAGACTTCATACTAGTGCTTCATAAGTACTAGGGACACAATTATTATAACTAAACATGCAAACTCATATAATAATCAAAGAAGCAATCTCATATATAAATGAACAATGACATTACATAAAGGTCTATCTCTATAGGCCTAGGGCACTAACACCTACAAAACCAAACTTTGAAACTTAACTTTAGTTAACATTACAAAAGTTCAAGTTCACAAATATAGTTTGAACTAAAGGTTTATACATACAAACTCCACCAAGGAGACCAAAATATAACTACAACACTCCCATCTAGGACATATACATACCCGACAACCCAAAAGACAAGTACAAACTCCGCACCGTCCTCACTGGCCGGGTCCTCCTGTCTCAGTCCGATCTAAAACATTAAAGGGAGAAGGGTGAGAATAAATCTCAATAAGTTATTATGAGTGCAACAATATGCCAAGTAAGATACAACACATACAAGGTGCATATAACACATTGGAAAAGCCGTAAACACATTACATTACCTTGGTTTACCTTTTCCCGTCTAACCAATAAGTCGTACAACATCGGGAGATAAAACTCCACTCATTTGTGAACTGCTTGAGCATATTCACATCTTATAAGACCCATTTTTCAGGGAATCATATAAGATACTAGCAACTCTGTAAGGCTTTTGGCTCAATACAGATACTATAACCCCAATCTGTGGCCACGGAAGGGGACAGTCACAGGTATAACGTAATCCGATCACATTAGGTCACACTTTCCATAATTGATCGTAAACCAGCCATATATAATCAATATGCAACAATACATGACCTCTATAAAGGGATAAAAATATAACAACATGGTAAAGCATACTCATGTTCAATCAATACCATAGTGTAACCTTCATTTCATACACTATGCATATCACAATCAATGAATATGAACTCAAGTAAGGCAACAAGGTATCATAAACCAGCCATATGTAATCAATATGCAACAATACATGACCTCTATAAAGGTCCAAGTTCAATTTACCAAGTTGGATTCACTTTGGTTAAGTGACGAGTCAAGGTTGTCAAGCATTTTCCGAACAATATTTAAAGGACTTTCACTATTCCATTTTAACCAAGTAAGACACCATTAGGTAGCTAAAGTGTTCTACTTTAATCTAAGTTTAAGAGGGTTCACTTATGTTCTAGGTTGAATAGGTTTCTAGGCCTTGGAAAATGATTCAGAGACTGCAGGGCAGGGCACGACTCGTGCCCCTTATACACCCCACCAGAATCCCTTGTCCCCACATAGGCACGACTTAGGCCAATACCAAGGGACGACTCGTGCACGACTCGTGCCCCAGAGCACGAGTCGTGCCCTCTATCCATAATTCAGAACAGGGCTTGAACAACATCAGCCACCAAGCCAAATTGACATATACCCAATTTACTCTGTTTTAAGGTACCAAAATAGACTCCAAACCATACCAAAACTTATACCAAACCATTCCAATCCAACTCAATTCATTACCCCTTCAACCAAACCCATTTTTATTACAAGAACTTGGATCAAATTACCATGCACACTAATTTTACACAAGTTTACTATCAAACCAACCATTTCAAACCCATTTATATAATATATACCCTCACCTCATTCTCTTGATTCCAAAACTAGAGCTGTCAATTCGGGAATACGGGATGGGACGGGTCGAAATTATGTTGTCCCACGACGGGAACGGGACGAGACGGGACGGGACAAAACGGGACGGGACTAAAATACTCCGTCCCATCCCGTCCCATTTGCGGGATGCGGGATCCCGCGGGACCCATGCGGGACCCATTGACTAGGAGGAATAAGCGTTGACTAGGCGCCATAGAGTGAAATTCAGAAGTTTTTAATAAAAAAATGGATGAAATTCAGACATCATAGAGTGAAGTATGGGAGCAGAACAAGTAGGAACTGGTTAATTTTTAAAATTAATATACAACAGTACTCAAAGTAAGATATGTTACTTGCACAAAAGAGAAAACAAGAGTAACTCATTAAAATTAGGGCAGAAGCAAAAAAAATAGGAAAATCATGATTACAGTTAAAACGAAAGCAAGATGGGTGTAACATTAAACCTTCATTGGCGCCCTTTTTTGGGGGAGCGAGATGAACGAAGGAAGAAAGAGAGAGGGGGCTAGGGTTTTACAGTGAAGAGGAAGGAAGGAGAATAAATCAAAAGGTTTTGAGGGGGGTCGTCTCGTAGGGATAGATTTGAGTTTTGACGTGTTGTTTTTTTGTGTTTTTTTTTATTAAGAAACGGGAACGGGACGTCCCGTCCCATCCTGTGTTCGTCCCGCGTCCCAAACGGGACGTCCCGAATAGTCCCATTTTCAAACGGGATTAAAAAATGCTGTCCCATCCCGTCCCATTTGTATGTCGGGACGGGACGTCCCGACGGGACCGTCCCAAATTGACTCCTCTATTCAAAACCCAACTAAAACACCAAATTTTTAATAACAACATTTATAAAGCTACAATATCAACTTTAACCTTCCATGAACATCATTTGAAGATAAATCATAATAACTTACCTAATTAGTGAAAAATGGAATATTTATTTGACCAGATAGATGCGCTCTCCTCGCCGCCACGAACAAGAATCCGCACTTGGTTTTAAAAATTAAGAAGTATTGAAGGTGGTAGAATTTTTGGAAGGTTAAGCTAGGGTTTGGTTTTCATTTCCATGGAATTGTTTTGGAAGGAGAAGAAGGTACTGAGAGTGATAAAAAAATGACTTTCTTTTTATTAAATCCAAGGATAAATATGGAAAGTTTTACTAAAGCTCCTCAAGGCTTGAAAAACTTAAAACTAACAACCTCAACTTCTAAACTTGACATAAAAGCACCTCAACCAAATCAAACCCTTTTATTAAAAATTTCCATTATTATTATTTCACCACCCACTTTATATTTTATTTCATTTAGACCCTTTAGCATTAATATTAATTTCTTTTCACCCTAACTTCACAAAATTCAACAAAACATAATATGAGCATATAAACTTAGCAAGAAATATAAATAGCATGAAATGAGATACTACCACCCGAACCCCACGTGCTCAACGTGTACTAAAATAGTGCCTAATTTTAGGGTCGTGACACATATAGAATGAAGACTCCATATGGGCAAGAGCTGAAATATTCGTGGCATTCTGATCATCTACGAAAATACTAACAATAGTTTGTAGTTTATTTTTGATGTAATAGATTAGTACTTGTTAGTCTTTTCCTTTATTTTCAGTAAAATAGGATTGCAATTTTATGTAATCATTTTCAGTTAATAGAAATTCAGTTTTCATCAAGACAAATAACTAGCAAGACTAACTCTAAAAAACGAGAAGACCCCCCCTCGGCATCTAAGGGATAAAATCCCAAAATTTATATAATACTTATGACCGCACGAGCCTCTTCGGCAGATCGATAAAACTTAAAAAAATGTCTAAGACTTATGAACGAACGACCCTACTCGGCATAAAGAGATAAGCACCTAAAAATTTATCTAAGACCTATGTTTAACGAACTTCCTTGGCATAAAGAGATAAGAGTTATGACCGAACGACCCTCCTCGGCATGAAGAGACATACTCAAAAATTTATCTAAGACTTATGTCGATTACTCTTCCTCGGCATAAATAGATAAAACATCAGTAAATTGCCTAAGACTTGTGTCGAACGACCCTACTCGACATAAAGAGGTAAAACAAAAGTCTGAGTGATCTTCCCCGGCTTAATAGTTAAATAACTAAATTTATAAAGTTATTAGATCGAATGAGCTTCCTCGGTTTAGAAGGCAAATGACAAGGTGAACCACCTCGGTTTCCCAAGAAAGTTGGGCACTTAGGCAAATATTCAACGAACAAACATTAAACATTCAAACAATACAGTTTAGATAAATGCATGAATACTAAGGATGCCAAGGAGTTAAAGAAAATTCATTACATTGATAAGGTGAATTACATTTAGAGATTGTTCAAAAAACAAGAATTACAAGAAAGATAAAGAAAAAGGCCTTCAAGGTTGTTCACCATATCTAAATAAATCATCTTGATCAGAATCTGCTTATGGGATTGTGACCTACTCAGCCTGCTCTTCCTCGGCATCCCTTTCCTCGTCAGAAGTCTCATCATCTTGTATCTTCTCTATCAAAGTGTTGATGTTCTGAGAATCAACTAGAGGGGGACCCACGCAGCTCGACCTTCCCTACAATCTTGGGCGGCAATCACTTTGAGCGCATTTTTAGAATAAGGCACGAGAGAGTGCCCCGACCGAGCAAGGTCGTCGTACGCATCTTGACAGATGAGCCGAGCTAGCAAGCCTATATCGACATTCAAAGATGGGTCCACTCGGGCTCTTCTGGCTAGATGGAGATAGCCATCAAAATATAGAGTGACTGTCTTATCAGCCAAGGCCTGCTTGAAAGCCGAGCTAGCCTTAAACTGGGAGATAGCCTCAGCAATTTGTGAAGGCAAGCTAGCCTCCAACAGTTTATACCGAGCATCTTCTTCCTTGGCATTTCTCCCCAGTTCAGCCTGTAGCTTCTCAATCTCCACTTGCCTGGCCTTATGGGCCTCCTCGGCCTTGGCTTAAGCTTACTTAGCTGCCTTCTCAGCCTTCTCTGCATCTGCCCTGGCAGCCTTCTGTTCATCGGCTTCTGCCCTTATGGACTTGATGAGCTCCACGACCTTGGCATGATCGACCTTATTTTTCTCAATCTGACAAGCAAGCTTGTGCTCAAGCTCGTCAGCGGCCTTACTCCTTATGGATTCATAGGCCGTCATCGCGGCAAGCTACAATAATGAAACAGAGTATATCAGCGAAAAATTTACAAGTATGATGAAAACCGAGAAGGAAAAAAGAAAATAACGAGAAGGTTTACCTCACTGAGTATAAGACCTTTCCTGTTAGCCAGGTGATCCATACTCGGCTTCGTGTCAATGAAGTGGTCGAGCAGGTCCTTGTCCGTTGCCCTATGGACAACAGGCCGACCTAGCCTAAGCTTGGGGCCCTTCCTGACCAGCACGTTAAGCCCATTGATGGTGGGTAAACCGCCAAATCCTTAGCCACCACCTCGGCCTCAACATAAGTTTTCACATGCCGGACAGTGACTTCCTCGGAAGAAGAATCAGTAGCAATATTTTAGGAGGGAGGCTCCTCCAGCACGGTCTCAACCCTTTGACTTTTCTGGGCAGGGGTTCTTTCACCGGCATCAGCCTCCCCGGTCTCAGTTAGGCCGGCATGTCTCAGCGCCTCCTCGACTTCATGAGTAAGAACTTGGGAACTTTGTCCCTCCTCAACATGGGCTTCAAGCCCTTCATTTCCTTCCTCGGTGGAGGCGTCAACACCCCCAACCAACTTCAAGGGATGTGCCCCAGCGTCCTTAGTGGACAAGATAGCTTGACGAGCTATGGCGTTGTCTCGTCTTTTATTTCTGGCCGAGGACTGAGAGGTCCTTCTCTTCAACTTCATCAGAGCTTCTTTCTTCCTCCATTTTTTTGTTTGCTCTTGAGTTAAATCAACAAAAGATGAGAAAGGACAATTAGTAAAATGACGAGGAAGGATAAAATAACAAAATAAAATTTTACAAGTATGAAGACGAGGGGGAAGGAAAAATTACAGCCGACAACGCCATCCTCGACAAGACATATATCGTCATACAACTTGCATATGTCACACTCATCATGGAATACTAGACCGAGGTGCACCCTACAGTCAAGAAACCTATTCCCTTTCACGATGGGGACGAGGGGGACCAAGCCTTCTAAGGGCCTTGGCATGATTCCAGCCTGAACGTAGTACCTATAGTCGGTTTCCAAGCTTGACCAACACAAGGTGCCTACCTCGGAAAACTTCCTTAATCTCTCAATCAGTTGGCCACTCCACTCCGGCCTCCAAACCTGTTCAGGCACCCCTGGATATTTCGAGGGAGCAGCGAACTCCCAACCTTATCGGCTTTCCAATCTAATGACATGATTATTCCACCCTGATACCTTGCTGGACATTGTAAATAAGTTTTGGTTGATTTGGGTCACTCCTTATCACAAAAATCCTTGTATCCTCCTTATAACTAACGGTGAAGAAGTGATGGAAGGCAGATTGACAAGGTTCAAAACCTAGGCTGCGACATAATACTATAAATCCGGTGAGGAACCTCACGACATTAGCACCTAGCATGGTCGGGACAGCTTGCATGTCCTCAAGGAACTCATAAATAAAGGGATCTAAGGGAAGACGGAGGCCGAGCTGGAATTTCTTGTAGAAAAAATGGACATAGTTCAAGGAGCACATAAAGTCCTCCATTGCCTTTTCATTTTTCACGGGGGCACCAGGAAGGTAGCTAAGTCGGTATTCGTCACTCGACACCCCATACTTGGAGTGTAACTCCTCTATCATTGGCTCCCCGACTTTAATGGGTTTGGGCCTAGGGGTATAACTCTTACCTCGGTTGGACCTCCCTCGGCCTCTCCCTCGGCCCCCAGAATGCACTCCGTCAGCGAATGCATCTACGATCCTCCCAGAAGTCGAGGAACCAGTAGGACGAGCCGCAATACTTTCTCTTCCAGTCATAACTGCATAAATAAAGAACAAACATCTGAATTTGGCTAAGGCAAATGGAGTGACGAGGACGAGGAAGGGTGCCCCTCCCCGTCCTATTAACTAAAACCAAGTAGGGATCCTTACCCAATAAAAGGCGCTCCAGGTGGGCAGAATTCAGATAATAGAGGTTAATGTGGTCAAGGATCTCAGTCCAACCGTGGAACAACAAGACATTGGGAGAATCTACATCTAGTCGGTCAATCCTAAATCAATTAGGGTTATGCACGCCGGTTCCAGGAGATTGGTACCTCGTCAGTATCTCCCCGATTTCATTCAAGCTTAACATCATCCATAGCCGTCAATCCCTTGGTAAATTTTAAGGTTTTGGGTATGGTAGCAGTAGAGGACATTTGGGTTACTTCTCCAAGTACGAGCCATTTCTAAGAACGAGGAAGACACAAGAAAGGCTCAAGAAAAGCTTCAAAAACACTAACAATGGCGATTTTGAACAAACCCACCAAGAACAACACCAACTACCCAGAAAATGCAAGAAATAAAGAGAATAGACAGAAAAGATACCTGAATCGAAGGTTGTTGATGAGAAGCACGTACAAAATCAAGAACAATCTCTAGGGGATCAAACTTGGATCTCAGAAAATCAAGAGATAACTCAAGGGTTTCTTGCGGGTTGAAGCTCAATATTTCTCTCTCAAATGACAACAATGATAAAAGAGTAGAAATGAAATGGGTCTTAGCTTTTGTACCCTGATATAAACGGGTATGGGTCGAAGAAATGGGTTAAGGTGGCATCTCCTTTCTTACAATTAATGTTCTAGCTGGTTCCCAAGAGGAATGTCTCGTCAATAATGGGGTGCATTCCCCAACATGTAATAACCGACAGATAAATGGTTACGCCCGTAATTTGTAAAAACCAGTTTGTATCCGTTTAAGCCGAGGTAGAGCGCCACTTCCCCCTCAGCATGGCATAACTGAGCTAGGAAGTCGGGGGAAACTGAACGGTATAAACAGAGGTACGAACGTGGATCATAACCGGGCAAAGCCCAAGGGATTGAGCCCAAAATATAATTCATACAAGTCTCAAATATGACATAGGGAGTGGGCCTTTTTACCGATGCTTGTCAAGCCTACTCGTAATTTTTACTATGTCGACCTAGATATAGTAGAGCGAAACAAACGACCAAGGAAACAATATTGATACATGCCGACAAGGCACACTCTCATATGCCGAGCAAGGCATCCATCAAAGCCAACGAGGGCTTCATCAAAAGACGAGGAGTCCTTCCTCGGTCATCATCTAAGCATAGAAATGGGCTTCCCAATCTTTGCTTCTCTCTTCCTCGGCGTTCATCATGTAAACCAAGCTTTATATGCCGAGGAGCTTGCATCCTAGGCACACGTACAGAAGACAACTATCTAATTCTACTCAAATAAGGATTGTGGGTAGTTATAATCCAACTAGGATTATAACCTCCTCTCACACGTTTTCCTATTCAAAGATGTACTCTACATCCTATACCTATAAATACAAGTCATAATTCACATTATTTTGGTAACACATCTTTTGACTCTAAACTTTTGTCAGTCGATTTCTCTCTCTAAACACAAATACTTACTCTCATGCCGGAGGACCTTCGCCGGTGAAGCCCCGACATAGTTTACGTGTTTGTTCATCTTTTTCAGGATATTCAAACATTCAGGATAGAACCTGCCGCTGAATTTGGGCTAATTCGAACGTTTTTGACACCATCACCTTTGTACTTCCTCAAGTAAAAATACGTTTTTCTTAAACAAGAAAATTTGTTCAGTGTTTAGAAGTTGGTTAGGGCTTATTTTATTGTTTTTATCTTTGTTGTTTCACTAGTTACTTTTTGTTTTTGTAAACCAGATCTTTAATAATAAAATCCTTTTAATGCTTAAAGCTTTGTTTACTGCAATTGAAGCAGTAAACGTTTAAATTGTACTCCCTCAGTCCCGGTTCAAATGTCTCAACTTTTCTTTTTGGGAGTCCCATTTAAAATGTCTCAACCCAAAAAAGGAGATTTTTTATTATTATTTTTTTATTTGTGGGACCCACTTGTCATACTCACAATAAATATCCACTAACTATTTCCTACCCCACTTTCTCTTTCCTACATCACTTTCATACTCACAACATTTATTTCACTATACACTTTTTACATTGTATATATTTATTCCTTAATTCCCATGCCGAACCCATTTTGAGACATTTATCATGGGAACGAGGTAGTATATATTAAAACCTCACTCATTTTCTAGCACACATATTAACACTTATTAACACTTATTAACACTTACATTGATCAATTGACGGTTATCTATATATATATATATAATAACAAGATAGTGGTAATTTAAGGGACTATGAGGGGCATTTTAGTCATTTCACACGGTGGCAAAATGGCAAAAAATCCGGCTGAAAAGGCATGTGGCAAGCTGTGATTGGTTGATAATTTTTGTAAGATCTGTAACTATATAATGAGGCAAGTGCAAGAGCAATTTTTCCACTCAAAATAAGGGCAGTCAAGTAATTTAAAGACCAGTCATATTTGTAATTACAATGGCTTAAAATAGTATTTTGATATTCTACATTCCAAAACTGCCCCTGCTATAGCTTACCTGATAAGACAAACCCTTTTGACCGCTCATCTTCTTCTTCTTCTTCTCTCTCTACTCCCTTTCATCGTCACTGCAAATAATCCAAAAACCCTTCTTCCCCACTTTCTTTCTCTCTCTATAACTCTCTGCAACTATCCCACCGTCACTTCACCTTCATCAATTCCGACCATCCATAGTTTTCAGCGACGACTTGAGAGATCCACCGATCTCTCTCCACCCTCCTTGGTCGCTGCCTGGCTCGAATCCACCCTACTCAGCGGCGGATCTACATTTAGGGGTGGGGGTCAACAATTCGTACGCAATTACGATTGTCTGAAGCGATTCCCTCCATTCACCACGACTGTCACCGGCGTCGCTAAAGATCAGTTCTTTTGTTTCTCCCTTCATCATCTCCCTCTGTATTTAATCTCAAATCCCAAAATTTCTAAATTAAAAAAAAATTAGGGTTTTGAATTGTGTGTGAAATATGTTTCCAAGCCTCAGGCCTTTCCATTCTTATTTTTGCCTATGTTCACTATATTGATGTATTTTTAGGGATTATGGGAACTTGATTTTTATTTATATCGTAATATTGATTTTATGTTTCATTTCTATCCAGGAGGAGAGGAAGCACTTACTATTGGCGCACGCTTTTGATAAGCCCTGCTTTCTTGGATTGCTCGCAGTAAAGGTGATTTTGTTTTACAAGAATATTTGTTTTTAAGAATAAGTTGGCTACCAAAATTCCTCTGTCCATTATTATGCAAACCCCTTGCAATATAAGTGAAGAAATAAGACTTTTTTTTTCATTTATGTAATTTTAGTTCTTTATTTAATCTCATCATTACTCGAAAATTATTTGCTTTGCATCTAGGCTAATGATATAGTTGGTTTCCATGTCAATACACATATTCCAGTCGTTATTGGATCTCAAATGCGTTATGAAGTTACTGGAGATCCAATCTATAAGGTGGTGCAAGTGAAAATTGGTATCTCTATAACCATTTTTCACCAAATTTACAAATTTCAATTCAGATAGCGCAACTTTTGCCCTGTTATATGGTTTGCCAGGAGATTGGAACGTTCTTTATGGATGTTTTCAACTCTTCTCATACCTATGCAACAGGAGGGGCCAGCAGTCTCAAGCTGATTGGATACGCCAGTATATGGAACAGCAGGAAGAGGTACATCAGTAGTTTGCTTGAGCAATTTTTATTTTGTTTATTAGTTTTGACGCAATTAATGTTAAAATTTATACTTGAATTATATTTTCTGTCATAATTTTCTAAATATATTTTTGGGTATTTGGAATTAAATTTTGGAAAATAAAAGATGCATTTGAGGATCGCGTATTTACACGTGTGAAATCCCTAAAGACGTGGTTGCCAACTGCAACTCTTATATACATATACTGACACATTCCGTGAAATATTTTTTCAAGTATGACATTTTGGTATTTCAAAGGTGACAGTTTGAGAAAAAAAAATCTCATTTAGTGCTTGGAGATGTTTCTTTATCCTGATTATTAATGCCTACCATTTAGGACAAAGCTGCCCCCCCCCCCAAAAAAAAAGAAAGAAAACATAAAAAGAGGAAAGGGACAGTAAAAGAAAGAGAATGAATAAGAGAAGACGAGCGAACCACCTTTATCTTCAATTCTGATGTGCATTAATGTACAACTCAGCTCGGTATAGTACTAGGGTTAATGCAAAATTAGGGGATGTCTATGTTGCATCTTCATTTTTGTCAATCTCGATCCTCTTTCATTGTTCAAGTATGTTTTTTAGTCCAATAACTACAATATTTTTGTTTTCGAATGTTTAAAAAATGCTTGAAATGGCAATTCTCATCCCAAAAGCCGAAGCATGAGTAATATTATTTCATTCCATTCGAGTTTCTATGATTATATTTGCTCCATTTTGTAACAGAAATGTGCGTATCTCCTCAAATTTTGATCAGTTTCTCTATTTTAAAGGTTTGATCCTAAACGTACATAGAGGCATATGGGGAGGGAGCTTGAACAATCAGCCGACACTTTACCCATCAAAAAGGTAAAAAAATAAAACCCTATCGAGATAACATATTTGATCGAATTCAATATTGTTATTTCAATGTGTGCAATCTGAATATCTATCGTTCGATGTTTTTGCTCAATTGAAGGTTTCTACTCTTCTCATTTTTACCTGTATATAATTTTGAATTATTCTTTTCCAGATTGATATGCTTTTGCTTTTATAATCCAAATTATGACTATGACAGTCTGTTGAACTGGGAAAATTTTGTGTTGTGGGTTAGCAATAGATCTTTACATGGATGTCTATGTTGCATCTTTATTTACTTTCTCTTTAGTTTTATTTTTTAGCTGCATTTTTCCTGATGTCTGTTTTTAATCTGTAGGACATGATGCTTTGTGGTGGTTCAGATCATGCTTATTTTGTTTTAATCTTCTTTGTTACATGTCACTAACTGGCCACTTACTACGAACATCACTGATGGTGTCTGAATTAATCTTAGGGGAAGCAATGGTTGTAGCCTTGCAACCATCAATTGATGATGTGATAAAAAAGAAGCCACCTACCAAGCAAAGACGAGTGGTTGTAACAGGGATGGGAGTCGAGACCCTAGGTGGTCACAATCCAGATGAGTTTTACAATAATCTGCTCGAAGGTGTCAGTGGCATTAGTCAGATTGAGGCCATTGATTGTTCTAATTATCCAATTGTAGGTCGTTGTTCTTGATCTACTTTTCTAATGTTTTGCTGGTTACGATGCATTTTTCCTGATGTCTGTTTCTAATCTGTAGGACATGATGCTTTGTGGTGGTTCAGATGTTGTAATCATACCTATAGGTATTTATTACCTACTTTAATAACTTGCGTTAAACTATGGGACTTGACGACACAGATTTACTTCTTGTGCTGATCTGCATTATTACCTACTTTAATAATTTACTAATCTGTTTTCAGAGATGCTCCTTTTGAAAATTTATGTACAACTTGCTTAAAGTAAGAATTTGAATGTAGTGACACGCTAGACATTGCATATGATTAGCTCCTCTTATTAAATTAGTAGCTTACTTGACCAGACTTTACACGTAGGGAAATGTTTTCCGTTCATAACTTAAGTTCTGCATTATAAGGCCCTGCTTCTATGAGGAATTGTGTCACTGTGAAAGTATGAATGCTAATTCTCTATAAAATTAAGCATTCTCTTTTCTACTTTTATAGGCATTTTGAACAAGTGTCTTTTATTTTGTTAATTTACAGAGTCGTGATGGGTTTGTAATGGGTGAAGGGGCTGGAGTTCTGCTTTTGAAGGAATTTGAGCATGCTAAGGTTTGGTTAAAGCAAAGCCTTCCATATACATACGAGTACATAAGTCTATGCAAGTTTTTTTTTTCTAACTGAAATATCAGATGAACTGATGCAGAAGCTTATTAATTTGACCCCATTCCATATCTCTTTGGATTGAGCAGGGAAGAGGTGCAACAAGCTATGTTAACATTTATAGCTATAGTAACTCTTTTAATTTAGTTCCTACAATTTGTTAAAGTATTTTTTGCCGTGCGTTTAACGCACGGGTGTTAGACTAGTTTTTTTTTAATCAATTGAGACAGGTGTCGCCCGTTTAGTGAAGGGCGATTTCGTAATTTTCACGGCGCGTGTGCTACACGCGCCGACAACGTCGCTTGAAGGCTGATTGATTTCTCTTTTTTTTTTTGTTGGACACGTGTTTGCCTGGTATTATTTTGCTTTTTTTTAACCCATTTCTTTTACCTAAATTATTTTATAATAAATTAATTTTTTTTTAAAAAAAATTTACACCAAAATTCATAATTTGCTTTTTTCTTTAAATATAGACTATTTTCATTTGATTTGGACACAGAAAAAAAAAACTTTTTTTTAAATATAAATTTCTTAATTATCCTTTTTAATTTGTCAATATCTTTTTTGTCAAAATTAATTAAGTGTGAAGTATTTTTTTAATTATAAATGATAATGATAATAATAATAATTTTACTAATTATAAAAATAAAAACTATAAAATATAAAATAAAATAAAATTGATGGGGTATATGATAATGAATTGGAAGGGGTAATATGGTTATTTGATTTATTTTAATTCGATACATCAAACAATTTATTTAATTTATTTTAAAAAAATTGAAGCATAGTAAATAAAGTATTAATAAAGACGAATATCGGGAAAGATGGTCATTATTTTTAAAATTTTGATAGAAGTGCATATCAATATTCTAAGAAATATAGATAGTATAAATTGGTATTTTAAAAGAGGGTGATGAAGAAGTGGGTTGGGTTGGGTTGGGTTTGGTTGGGTTGGGTGTGTTGAGGGAGTGGAGGGTTTGGGAATTTTTTTTTCATTTAACACAATTGTTGAATTATTTCTTGGACATTTATTTGAGAAATAGTATAATAAAATTTTAGTCCGAAATTAGATTAGTTTCTAGGTTTAATTTTTTCATTAATTTACAAATCATAATAGAAGTGAATATAATATATTTTAAAAAAAAGTACTCCGTATAAAATAATTAGTTATAAATCGCTATCTCTCTCTATATATAAAAAGACTTGCATAAGTTTTAAAATAAACGAGGGAATATTTGTAGTTACTTGGTTAGGATTGAAAATCTATGAAGAACAAAAAGATTACTAAAAATGAGTAGCTTATTTAAGAAGCTTTGTACATCATGTTAAACATATACATGTGCACACACACTAAAATACATTAGAACAAAATATCAAGTAACTAAATGAGTTATAATCTCAATTTTTATGAAATAAATTAAATTACTTTTATTAATAATTACCCAAATAAAGTGGATAGTAAATGATTTATTTTGTTTCTTATTTTTTTATTAGTTAAAATTATGAGAGCCGTAAATTACACAGGCCTAAAGAGGCGCGTGAATGCATTAGGGTTTTTTTTTTAAACATTGGACATGTGTGTCTATCTGTGGAAAGGCAAATTCGACATTTCTCTGGGGCGTGTACTGCACACGCCGACAACGGTGCGTTTATGGAGGGTTTTTTTCCTTTTTTTTTAAAGAATTATGACACGTGACGCCCGTTGATTGGTTGGCTGAATTTTCGATTTTTTTTTACATCCGATTTCTTTACCCTCAATTATTTTATAATAAATTAATTTTTCTTTAAATTTTTTTTACATCAAATTCATAAAAGAAAATCTCTTTAAATAGAGACTTCTTTCATTTCATTTGGACAGAGAAAAAAAAATCCCTTTTTTTAAATATAAATTTCTTGATTATCCTTTGTTAATAATAATTTTTTATTTTTCTATATATTTCTAGTAAAAATTAAATAAGTGTGAAGTATTTATCTTTAATTTCAAATGATACTACTACTACTACTAATAATAATAATTTTACTAATAATAAAAATAAATAATATAATGTATAAAAGAATTGAGTTTTTGATTTATTTTAGTTCAATTTTAGTTTTATAAATACTATATAGTAACGTCCCGTGCATCGCACGGTAGTCAATCTAGTGATAAATATAATAATAATAATAATAATAATAATAATAATAATAATAATAATAATAATAATAATTTTACTAATAATAAAAATAAAAAATATAATGTATAAAAGAATTGAGTTTTTAATTTATTTTAGTTCAATTTTAGTTTTTTAAATATATAGTAACACCCCGTGCATCGCACGGGAGTCAAAAATCTAGTAAACGCTAACATTGACATTTGTAAAACACTGACAATTCTAAACATACACCGGTAATTATTAGCAAACAATAACACTTCCAGACAATAACTCTTAACACTTATTAACAAATGGTAAATGTCAATTTCAATAAATATAAGTGTCAATATGAACTACGTACGTATGGATGTGTTATAAAATTAGCATCTACACACGAGGGGATACCCATTTAAAAAAAAATCATTTTAAGGTTTTTTTTTTCTAAGGGTGAGTTTGGCATTGTTTTTGATTTTCTGAAAGTGATTTTTTAAAAGTGATTTTAGAAAAATTAATTATTTGTAATAAATACTAAAATTTATAAGTATGTTTGGATAGTATATGTTCAAAACTGATTATTAAAAATAAATAACAAAAATGACCTTTATAATATGTATCTCAATATAATAAATGTATAAAAGAGATAGAGGTTAATATTGTAAAAATAACACAAATAACAGCTTCTAAGAATCACTTTTAGCAAAAGCTGGGTCATAGTTACTTCTACGAAAACACAATTTTTTGCGTTTTAACAGCTTAAAATCATAATCAGTAATGTTATCCAAACGTTATTAAAAGTGATTTTGAACTTCAAAAGTGATTATAAGCCACAATAAAGCACTCCCAAACTCCCAAACTCACCCTAAGAACGACACATTCAAAATAAGCCAAAATCTTAGGAAAATTAGTTTTAATAAACATGCACATTTTTGTAATTAATTAAAACTTCATTTACGGTGACATTTTGTAATTAACTAGCACTTTTTAATAATGCGCGGTGGCATTTGTGTGAATAACTGAAACTTATTTTTAAAATCACGTGTAAACATTTCTGTAAATAATCGAAAATTATTAAAACCTGTAACACTCTTTATAAATAAAATTGATATTTTTTACTACTGCACGTGACACTTTTTAACACTAACACTACTGACATTCTTTAATATTAACACTGACGTTAAAAACATCAACACTAACCCTCTTTACACTATAATTGACACTAAAAAAAATGTGAGTTAATTAAAATATGTCACAAGCATATTTTAATTGCAATAAAAAAAACAACTTAAAAAATAATATTTCTCGAAATAGATGACACATATGTCCGGTCAACTGACTGGTTAGACTCTCGACTCGAAATAGAGAGGGATAAAGTACTAATGAACTTGAACTCAATGCTAGCTCCCGTTCGCCGCCGCCGCCGCCAATTATTCCTCTTCACCGTCTTCGCTACCAACGCCACCGACATTATTGACACCATTCCTTTTATTTGCTTTTATCGTGGTTTCAGGTTTTACCGAATCGAACATGTCGTTTCTTTATTGGCAAATTTCAACGTTTAAGGAGTCTGCTCTTCAATTTGGAGGTTCAAAGTTTACGGATTACTCGAAGAGGTAGTAATTTACTGTTAACCCTAGTTTTTATTTAGGATAATTACCAAGGAGGGTAATGTACTTAAGGGTTCATTTTCAAATAAGGTAACGTAATAACAAGTTACTAACTTAGGTAACGTACTTTCAAAAGTAATTTCAAATAAGGTAACGTACCAAATTTTTAATTAACGTCGTTAAAAAATCTAACGGGCTATCCCCTACCCCACCCCCCCGCCCTACCCCCTACCCCCACCCCACCCACCCCCTACCCACCCCTCACCCTACCCCCCACCCCCCGCCCTACCCCCTACCCCCCACCCTACCCCCTACCCACCCCCGCCCTACCCACCCCCCGCCCTACCACCCCGCCCCTACCCCCACCCTACCCCCCCCCCTACCCACCCACCCATCCTCCCCGCCTACCCCCCGCCCTACCCACCCACCCCCACCCCCTACCCCCCACCCCCTACCCCTCACCCTACCCCCCACCCCCCACCCCCCGGCCCTACCCCCTACCCACCCCCCTCCCCCCGTTAGATTTTTTAACGACGTTAGTTAAAAATTTGGTACGTTACCTTATTTGAAATTAATTTTGAAAGTACGATACCTAAGTTAGTAACTAGTTAATACGTTACCTTATTTGAAAAAAAAAACGAAAGTACGTTGCACCACTTGATTGATCGGCCGTTTTTATTTCAATTGATTTATACCTAATTTCGTTTTATGCTACTACCCTCCGTCTCAAAACAAATATGACCAAACCATTTTCAAATTTGCTCCATTTAGTTAAGAGTAAATTTGATTTTTTTTTTTTTGTCATTCATTTTGGGACAGATGTATATACCTGCTTTACATGTTCGTAAGTTGCCGAAGAAAGGATTATCTTGGCTTATTATGAAATATAATTCAATGATTTGCAATCACCTGATCAGGCGCGAATTTTGAAATCAAGTGGGCTTGATATTTAAAAAATATTGTAAACAATAATAACAGTGAAAAATAACTTCATATATATAAAAAAAGTTACATATATTGGTTGACTTGGGTAAAAAAAAAAAAAAAATTGAGCCCACCTCAAAAAAGGTTAGATCCGCCCCTGCACGTGATGATAAAAAGCCCGAGAGCTATCATAAGGACCTAAAAAAAGGAAAGGAGGATTCCTCCCGGCAGGGCCGTTCCTAGACTTTTGTGGGTCCCGGGCGAAATCAGATGAAGAGACCCCTAATTAATCGATATTTTTACGATACTCAAATGCTATATATTTTTACCTAGATAAAACAGAAGTAAAGTTACTAGGTTTATATCCAAAACAACAAGATCACTAAAAAAAAGAACAAAAATCATGTGCAAAAATTAAGCATCCCAAATCTCTCCATTGCTCAAATTTCTAGAATAATAAGAGTCGAAAAAAATGTCTTGAATTATTATCAAATGGATACTCTTTATGCAAAAGTCGTATAGGACCTTTTTCAACTAAAATATCTCTCGCCTTATTGTCAATATTATCCCAATTTCTCGGATCAAAAATATCTAATGTAAGGTTTTGAGAATCATCAATTTCTGCATTTTCTATGTTGGATACATGGGGTATATCACACTCATTTCAATTAACCATGTCCTCATGAATATGATTGTCTTCACCTAGGTTTTCATTATTTTGCTCAAGATCATTACCCACACCCAATTCATCAGAATTATTTTCTTCATCTAAATTTCAGGTTGTTCAATGTTACTAATAGCCAATCCATTAGAATTTTTATGACCCGAGTCTCTTTTAAAAACAAATTTGTCAATAGCCCCCTTTTGTGAAGCATTAAATTGCTCAACAACCTTTTTTTTTTTTTCTTTTCTCACAACCAGATGGCTGTTTTTTTTTTAAACATTATCAAATAAAATTAAGCACAATTGTAATACAAAAAGAACATCAACACCTGAATTCTTGTAAGATGAAGTCTTGTGACGGATGGTGAAATTGGGTAGTAAGTAGAACAATCAAAATTAATTCATGATCCTGCATCGGAACATGATAAATAAACAATTAAACAAAAAATACAAGGAAAAAAAAATCCCTAAATAAGCAAAATTCAAAGTAAAGAAACAAAAACACAAATCCTAATCTTTCTTTTTTTACATTACCAGTTAATTTAATCCTTCGGCGAAAGAGGAAAGTGCTGAAAGAAAGCCGAATTGATTCACCGTTCACGACCGAAAAGAGCGATCCAGGACTAGGAGCAGGGCTGGCCGAAAAGAGCATTCCAAGGAAGAAATTAAGAGACGGTGGGAGGAGGAGATTTGATGAAGATTGAAGGGCTTGATTAATTATGATAGATTTAGGAACTTTGTGTGCAAAATACAAGGAAAAAAAAATTAAGAGGCCTACGCAGAATACTAACAGACTTACAGACAGTTACTTTCCCAAATTATGTGTAGTTAGCAAACAAATAAATATTTATTATAGTTATAAAAAAACATATACATACTATATACTCCTTCCGTCCCAATGGGCTTAAGAAGATTCTATTTGGCATGGGAATTAAGGAATATTATTATAGTATTAGGAGAGAGAATGAGTGGAAGAAGTGTTGTGAGTGTGAAAAATTAAATAGGAGAGAGAATGAGTGGAGGGAATAGTAAATTATAATGTGTTGTGAGTATTAAAATAATGTAGGAGAGAGAATGAGTGGAGAGAATAGTGATTTAAGGTTTCCATTTTGGGAATTCTTAAGACTTATGGGACGCCCAAAATGAAAAGTTTTCTTAAGACTTATGGGACGGAGGGAGTACACTATAACCTATTTAAGAATGGGCCCCTTACCACTAAGGGCCCCGAGCGGTTTCCCTCACTGACCCCCCCCCTCCCTTGGGCCGGCCCTGCCTCCCGGTTTAACAATTGCTTCATTGGCCTTAACTGATGCGTGTGCACTTATTAGTTGTCTTTTGTTTTCCTTAAAGAAATACATCTGCAATTGTTTGAAACCTTAGAAATGTTTTCCTTAGTACTACTAAAATGATTAAACATGTTTGACGTAATTTTACTAATTGAAATTGTAGTAGCAAAAGAGATTACAACAAAGTTCAACGCTGAGGTCAAGGAGCAGTTACGAGAGGATCCATTGTAATAGTTTAAGGCGTTGAGGAGTCTCCTGACCCCAAAAGCTAGGATAGCAATGGCTTAACCATGGATGTTTCTAATAATCTTCCTTGTCTCATAGAGGCTTTGGTGAATCTCCATCTCGCCAATATCTTCCCAAGTATGAATGTGTTACCTTTCTTGTGCGTTCGTACTTTGTTTTATGTAGATGTCGGTAAAGTTGTTTTTTTGTATTCACTATGAAACTTTTCTTTGTAAAATGTACTTGCAAGTGTTCAAAACCTTCAAGAAGGTTAGTAACTGCAAGAAGGTTTGATCTAGAGGCTTATGATGCCTTGGTGCACATGCAAATAGAAAAAGGTTTGATCTAGAGGTTTTGCTGTTGAAATGCATGCACCACTTCACATCAATCCTTATATTACGGGAAAACATCCTTAGAGGGTTTAGTTTCTCATTTTAATTGCGTTCTCTCCATGGTCCCCCACAATCATCTACAATGTGCCATTGCGAACCAGGCAAGATATTTCGCCCCTTGTGATTCACACCGTGGCTCGAAATGCCAACCTGACAGGTATCAAGGAATGTGTGGGAAATGAAAGACTAGAGGAATACACGAAAATGGGATAGTTGTTTGGAGCGGGAACAATGACCAGTGTCGTGATGCCAGGTGGGACCACGGTACTAGTGGGGCTATATCCGTTACTATCAACTTGGTTCCAGATCTGATATGTGAACTCATGTTCGAGCGTAAAAAGGGAAAGCTAAATACAAAGCTTTTGCCCTTAATAGACTGGCTTTTTCAGGAGCCAAAACTTATTGGCTCTGCTTGGAGTTGTAAGGCCAGTTGTAAAAGATATGAGTAGCGGAATTCATAATAGATGAAGTTGATAATAATGAGATTTGAATTGAATGAAGTTTGAATGAGGAACAATAACTTGCAGAAAGATAAATGCAAATATAAGAGGACAGTGAAATGGTTTTAACCTTGGTATATTCAGTATGAAAACAAACTTTCTTTCTGTGTTTAATGGTTGAGAAGGGCTCCTATTTATACACTAAGAAATCTATACATACGCACCTATCTATACAAGAATCTATCAACAAACTTTTATTTACAATGGTTGAGAATGACTCCTATTTATACACTAAGAAATCTATACATACACACCTATATCTATACAAGAATCTATCAACAAACTTTTATTCCTTTCTCTCTCTGCCACCTGCTGTATATGCATGCACCATTCAAAATGGATCTTCTAGAACAATTTGCTGACTTGCTTCATCCATGTCATTTGATGGCCTGGTATTCCTTTGATGAATTGTACTGTGATGTGGCTGTAGGTGTCATGACATCTGTGGCAACATCCTCTCTATTTTCTTTACTAATTTGAGATTCCCCCTCAAGATGAGCATAGATGTTAATTATGCCCATCTTGGAAATTAACATTTTGAGAGCATTACCTGTTAAAGTCTTTATGAATATATCAGCAAGTTGATATTTAGTATTGATATGAATTGGTTTAACAATCCCAGAAAGAGTTTTATCCCTGATAAAGTGACAATCCACTTCTATATGTTTTGTCCTTTCATGAAACATAGGATTTTTGGTAAGATGTATAGCAGATTGATTATCACAATATATAATGATTGGCTTATCTGTTTCAATAAAGAAATTTTTAAGGAGATTTTTGAGCCATATGATTTCCACACATGTTTGAGCTAAAGCTCTATATTCTGCTTCAGTTGAGGACCTAGAAACAGTTTGTTGTTTCTTTGATTTCCAACTAATTAGAGAGGATCCAAGATATACACAAAATCCTGTGATGGATTTTCTTGTATCTGGACAAGCAGCCCAGTCTGAGTCACTGAAGGCTTGCAACCGAGAATTTGATTTAGTAGGCATTAAAATACCTTGACCAATAGTTCCTTTCAAATATTTAAGGACTCTAAATGCAGCTTGTAGATGATCTTGACAAGGTTTTTCCATGAATTGACTTAGAATTCCAACTGAATACGATATATCAGGTCTTGCTAGACTTAAATATATGAGTCTTCCTACTATTTTTCTATAGAAAGTTGGATCTGACAAGAAATCACTTTCTCCTTTTGAAAGCTTGTGATTGAATTCAATAGTAGAAACAACAGGTTTGCACCCTAACATGCCAGCATCTTCTAATATTTTAAGAACATACTTTCTTTGACATAGGTGGATTCCCTGATTTGATCTTGATATTTCAATACCAAGAAAGAATTTTGCTAGACCAATGTCCCTAATTTTAAATTCATTTTGTAAAAGGGATTTTATAGAATTTATGGAGGTGATATTGTTACCTCCTTAGAGTATATCATCTACATATACAATAAGAATTATGATGTCATTATTTTCTTGTTTAGAAAATAATGAGTAATCTGATTTAGATTGTTGAAAGCCAATAGACAACAATGTTGATATTAGCTTGTGATTCCATTGTCTTGAGGCTTGTTTCAGTCCATATAAGGACTTATGAAGTTTACATACAAATTTATGATGGATGGATTCCCCCTTAATGTGCATACCAGGAGGTAAATCCATATAGATGTCTTCATTTAAGTCTCCATTGAGAAGGGCATTATGAACATCTAATTGAGTAATGTGCAATGATGAATTGATGCTAGAGCAAAAAATACTCTAACTGAAGTGAGTTTGGCCACTGGGCTGAATGTATCTAATTAATCAATTCCAAATTTTTGAGTATATCCTTTAGCTACCAACTTAGCCTTATGTTTATCAAGTGTCCCATCTGATTTGTATTTTGTTTTGAAAACATATCTGCATCCTATTGGTTTGACCCTAGTAGGAAAAGGAACAATAGACCAAGTTTTATTGTCTTTAAGGGCTTGTAATTCAGATTTGATAGCTTCATTCCAATGATCATATTGAATTGCTTCATTGTAAGACTCAGGATCTTTATGAGTAGTTATATTAACAAAGAAGGACTTGTGAGAAGGTGATAACCCTTTATAAGATATAAAATTGCATAAAGGATAATGAGTAGTTTTTAAATGAGAAACCTGATAGCAATCATAGTCCTTTAAATAGGTAGGAGTTCTTTTGATTCTTTCAGACCTTCTAGTTTCATCAGGTTGATTAAGAACTAGTCTTTCAAAAAGTGATTGTGTTGATGATGGTGATGATTGAATTGAAGTATCATTACTAAGTATAGGTAACTGTTGTGAATGATCATTATTTGGTAAATTTTCTTGAGAGTGTGAGGCTTGAATTGGTGAATTATTGTTGTCTAAGATTATTGATGTATGAAAGAGATCCTCTGTATAAAATGGATCATGCTCATTATGAAGATTTGTTTCTTGAGAAAAATATTTCTGAAAGTTAGAGTTTTGATAAGGAAATATGTTTTCTTTAAAAATCACATTTCTAGTGACTTGTACCTTTTGAGTAACAAGATTAAAAACCTTGTAACCTTCAACATTAGGAGGATAGCCTAGAAAAATGCAGGGTTCTGCTCTAGGATCAAATTTGGTTCTATGAGCTTTGATAGTTGAAGCATGACAGAGACAACCAAAAATTCTAAAGTGAGAGTAATCAGGTGTTTTATGATAAAGGATTTCAAAAGGTGATTTTCCCTTTAAGAAATTAAGGACTAGGGATTCTATTGATGATGTAAACTGCAGTAAGAATAGCATCACCCCAAAATTTTAAAGGCAATGATGATTGAAATAAAAGAGCTCTAGCAACATTGAGAATATGTTGATATTTTCTTTCTACTACCCCATTCTGTTCTGGGGTATATGTACATGAAGTCTGATGCAAAATTCCTTTGTTTGCATAGAATTCTTTCATGTCAAATTCCAATCCATTATCTTATCTAAGGATTTTAATATCCTTTGTGAACTGAGTTTTAATCATTGCAATGAATGATTTTAATAGATTTCTCACTTCTGATTTCTATCGTAGAAGATGTACCCAAGTTATTCTTGTAAAATCATCTACAATAGTTAAGAAGTAATGACACCCTTGAATAGTTTCTTGTGAATTTACTATGAATTAAACCCATTCTCTGTTTTTAAGGATGTCCTAATCTATAATGTCATAACAGAGAATTGGCAGAAACATTGAAACTAGAAATTAGAACTAAAACACTGATAAAAAAATGTGCTTGATCATGCACTTCTTGAGAACTTGTCTGAGAAGACTTGATTGCAGATCTTGTAAAGTGATAGAGACCACTCTTGCTATCAACTTGATCAATCATTCTCTAGGAACATGAGTCCTGCAGATACACTTTGTCACTTTTGAACAAGATATTTATTGAATGATCTTTAATAAGTTTCTTAACTGATAACAGATTTACATGGAATGATGGAACACTTATAACATTTCTCAATAGTATTTTGTCTGTGAGTCTTATATCTCCTTTGTGTGTGACAGGTACTGTGGTTTGATTAGGTAATTGAACATAATTCTTAGATAATGATTTATTATGAGTTAAGAAATGAGGAGAACAAACCATATGATATGTTGCTCATGTATCAATGATCCAAGGCACATTTAAAAGTTTATCAAAAGAATTTGAGTTATTAAAGAGAATTGTACCTGCCATATTAGCTGAAGAATTACCCTCATTCATGGTGGGTGTCCCATAAGGAGACTCCTGATTTATGGGAGATGAGACATTATGAGCTATCTCATTATTGTTTTGAGAAGATTCACCAGGAACTAGAGCAAGCAATTTCTGAATTTGGTCCTGTGTGAGGTTGAGTATGTTTTGAGGTCCTTGACTAGAGACTTGATTAGCTAAAAATTTGGCTTTCTGAGGTGCATATTCATGTTGAGGCCCATATTCAGGCTTGCTTTTGGTAAATTTGAAAGTAGGAGGAAAACCAATCAGCCTGTAGCATCTTTCTTTAGTGTGATTGTTCTTTCCATAGTGAGTACGTGTCTCTCTTTCCCAGTGTTCTAAAACGCGGCCTAGGCGCTGGGCGGTGACCAAAGGTCGCGCCTTTTAGCAAATCGGCCAAATTAGGCATAGGCGCCATTAGGCGTTGACTAGGCAAAAATAAGTGTTGACTTGGCGGGATAAAATCCACGGTCGGCCAAGGCCATGGCCCAAATATGCCTCTTACCCCAGCATCAGCCTATTATATATACCCAAAGCCACATTTTACTTTCTTCTTATTTCGATGTGGGATAAATAACCTCCAAGGCCAAGGCCGAGCCATGGCAAGGCAAGGCCAAAGCCACGGTCGAGCAAGGCAAGGCGCCGAGCCAAGGCAAGGCCATTTAGTTTCTATTTATTTCGATGTGGGATAATTAACCTCCAAGGCCAAGGCCAAGGCCACTGCCGAGCAAGGCAAGGCGTCGAGCCAAGGCAAGGCCATTTAGTTTCTATTTCTTTCGATGTGGGATATCTCCAAGGCCAAGGCCGGCCAATCCCAAGGCCACGGCCACTTTTTATTATTTTTGACAAATAAATAGCATCTTAATATTAGATTTTTTGTTTTGTATAAAAAATATTATTTATTTTTGACAAATAATAAAAATAAGTGGCACTATTTTTTAGATATATATATAAATTTATGAAATATATTTAAAATTTGTCTAATTTCTCGGCCCCGCCTAGGCCCCGCTTAGGCCCCTAGGCCCTAAGCCCGACTCCACTGCCTAGCATCCGCCGGGCGCTTTTTAGAACCTTGCTCTTTCCTTTCTTTTGTTGACAAACATGGCAGAAGCTTCCAAAGAAGAATTGTTTTGGATTTTGGGCATCTTCTGTCTTTCTTCTCTTAACACCATGGAGTAAACTTTATCCAGAGAAGGAAAAGGGGTCATGAGAATAATCTGACCCCTAATATGCTCAAACACCTCATTGAGCCCCATAAGAAATTTGAAAACATAATCTGATTGTTGGGCATCAACCATTGTTTTGATAGCATTGCAAGTGCACAGCTCACAGGTACATGTTGGCAAAGGCCTATAGTTGTGTAGCTCTTCCCACATGCCATTGAGCCTAGTGAAATAGTCTGTGACACAGACATGGTCCTTGTTCTAAGAGACTGAGTTCTTGCTGAAGATGGTAAATCCTGACATTATCAGGTTGATCAAATCTTGCTTTGAGCCTATTCCACATTTCATGAGAAGATTCAATGTAGAATATAGTAGCTGATATTTCCTTTGAAACAGAGTTAATCATCGAAGAGGTGATAACAGTGTTGCACTTGATCCAACTGGGGTAAACAGGGTCTTTATTATCAGGTGCAGTAATAGTACCATCAATGAATCCCAGCTTGTTCTTAACTATTATGCTTCTAATGAACCTCTTAGACCAAGTAAGATAATTAGTCCCATCCAAGGGAGGAGTGATGATTATAGCATTGGTGTTGAGGGAAGCAAATAGTAAGGACTGCTAGGAATTTCATGAGATTTTAGATTTGAAGAGGCTGATGGCCAATAGTAAAATTAACATCATCTTCACTGATATTATCAGACATATTTATCAAATATCAATTCCTGTTGAGACAAGAGAAATTGAAAAACAAAGAAAAAATAAAAAATAATTCAGTAACAGTTCGAAGTTAAAATGATAGGAGAAAATTATAAAGAAAATAATGGAAAAAGTTGTTTGAGACAATTTATCGAACACTTGATGATCAAGATATAAATTGAGCTGATAAAGAAGAGTGTTAATCTTTTTCTGAGTGAATTGAAATGATGATATAATCTATCATAATCAATGCTCTGATACCATGTAAAAGATATGAGTAGCGAAATTCATAATAGATGAAGTTGATAATAATGAGATTTGAATTGAATGAAGTTTGAATGAGGAATTATAAGTTGCAGAAAGATAAATGCAAATATAAGAGGACAGTGAAATGGTATTAACCTTGCTATATTCAGTATGAAAACAAACTTTCTTTATGTGTTTACAATGGATGAGAATGGCTCCTATTTATACACTAAGAAATCTATACATACATACCTATATCTATACAAGAATCTATCAACAAACTTTTATTTACAATGATTGAGAATGGCTCCTATTTATACACTAAGAAATTTATACATACACACCTATATCTATACAAGAATCTATCAACAAACTTTTATTCCCTTCTCTCTCTGCCACCCGCAGTATATGCATGCACCATTCAAAATGGATCTTCTAGAACAATTTGCTGACTTGTGTCATCCATGTCATTTGATGGCCTGGTATTCCTTTGATGAATTGTATTGTGATGTGTGGGTGTCATAACATTTGTGGCGACATCCTCTCTATTTTCTTTACTAATTTGAGAAGTTTTCCGGCTACCATATGTGCCCCTACCTTTAGATGAAAGGATTGAGTTTGCGAATATAGTGAAGGAAATCGGACGGGAAAATTTCGTAGGCGAGAAAGATGTTCAAATCATTGATAATAACGACTTTATTTTGAACCGTCGATATTAGTTCTAGTTTACGTGTAAGAGCTAGGTTTTTATTTTCTGCCATAAATCTAGACATAATTTGGATGCTTGAACGAATTTCTTTTTGTAGGCTGCGATGATGCTTATCTAATACTCCCTCCGTCCCCAAAATGAATGTCGAAAAATGTTTCAAATTTGCTTTTTCCGACATTCATTTAGGGACCGGGGGAGTACAACATTTACTTATCCACTTATTTTTCTTGCCAGTTCTATTGCAGTTGCAGGTCTCATATTTGGTCACAAGATGCATGGGGGTTGCCTCTCCTGTCTTGAAGTTCTCGTCAGAGTAATATTAAAGCTTTATCTAACAGGTCAGAGTTGGTGATTTTTCATTTAAGTTTCAAGTTAGAAAAGATTGTTGGTCTGTTTTTATCCGCCAACTGAACTACCCAATACTCCCTCCGTTCCGGAAATATAGTACTTCCTCCGTTCCTAAAAGATTGTCCTGTTGTATATTTTGCAACTATTAAGGAAGAGCTTCACCTTCTTGTACCTTAGTAGATTTGCACTAACATTCATGCCTAAGTTTAGAAATGAGATATACTTTTTGAAACAAGTCAAAATGGCAAATGGGACAATCTTTCAGGAATGGAGGGAGTATAAAAATTCAATTATCCCTATACAATTCTAAAAATCATTGGCAGTATTCCTAAAGGTTAATCTACAACAATCTTTAGAATTGCACGGATAATTAGCTTTTTATAAATTTATGGTCAAACTTCAAAACAAAATCATGAATTATATAACAAAACTTTGTAAATATTCAAGATAAACCTAGAACCAGCTTAGCTTATCCAAAAACTACAAGTAGAAGATCCACTTATCTGCCCACTAAGTGCCAACATAAATTGATTATAAAGACATGCTTTCATGTTGGTTGTGAGAAGAGTTTGCATTTTCGAGTTGCGATAGCAAGACTCTGTTTTCTTGGTGAAGAAGCAGAGCTTTCTTTCGCAGCTTTTCGTTCTCTTCTATGATGCTTTTGTTCTCCATGTACAACTTCAAGTTCTTCATCTCCATCTCTCTTTTCAACTCCCCCTCTCGTGCTCTTGCCTTATTTTTCGCTTTCTTTAACAATCTCTTCCTGTTACATTGAAAAATATCACTCCATACATTCTACATGACCACTATGTAGAGTTTTTTTTTTTTTTTTTTTTTTTTTTTTGAGGTTTTCAGTTAGATCAGACATGTAAAATAAGTTCAGTTCAATGCCCATGAACTTTTCTCTTCATCATATTCTTCGTAAGTTATACGCACTCTATCCCAAATTGAATGACCATTTTGTTCCCGAAAGACTCCTTGAAACTTTTCTTCAAAAACTGTCTCTAAATGATTTTTTACCAAAAAAATTTCATAGTTCATTATATATTTGAAATACTAAAAGTTTGAAAGTGAATAGCAAGAATACTTATAATATTATTTCTACTAAAAAGAAAAAGTAAAAAAATCAATCTTTTCGGAATGACCCTTAAAATAAAGATGAAGAATGATCATTCCTTTTGGGACGGAGGGATTGAGGAAGTACATTTTTATTGTCTCTGAATAGCATTGGCTCATCATAGCACATGTATAAAACAACACTGCGTGCGCACACACACGTGCGCGCGAACACACAGACACACACATGTATAAGTATAGAGAGAGGTCTTACCTAAGTGGGCGAGGAACTCGAAAGTTTGGTCTGCGAATGGTTGAAGAGTTTGGATGATACTGATCATATTCATAGGTATTCATACACATATTGACCCCTCTAAATTCTTAAGTGTGTGGAGGGGGTGTGTGTGTGTGTGTGTTTAGATTGTTGGTGAGTGTTTTGGTTGTTGGTAAGAGTTGGATGAACAAGAATGAGTAAACCATGAGTTATATATAGCCATGTGAGCATTGTCCTCTCTTGTGTATGTGTGTGTGTGTGAGAGAGAGAGAGAGAGACTTTTCATAGCAATGATGGCAAGGAAGACTTATAATGACAAAAAGCCAGCAAGGAGGCAACCCCATCTCCTTCAATAACAGGAAGAAGAAGATGGTGATGATGATGAACAATAAGAGAGAAATTTTCTCATCATTTCTCTCACCCGTCCTTTGAATTTGTAGACTATCTTTCTCTCAAAAGGGTGGGCACACTGAAAATGACTAAACATACCCTAACTTTCAAGTTTCAACTTACTCCCTCCGTCCCGTCCCACGTGAGTGAAAATCAAAAAATTGAACATAATAATTAAGAAAAGGAGAATTAGTGGGAGTAGACGTTTGTGAGTATGAAAAATAAAAGAGGAAAGTGAATGAGTGGAGAAATAGTAAGTTGATCGGTGATGTGAGTATAAAAGTAAAGTAAGAGAGAATGAATGGGAGAAATATTGTAAAAACTTTGTCATTTTAAATCGTCTCCACTCACGTGATACGAATATAAAAGAAAATAAGCTCCACACGAAAACGAAAACGAAAACGGAGGAAAAACTTTTTGAATCTTAAACCTTCCCCTTTTGTCATTGTTTGCCCCTCTTGTAAGTGTAATCATGAATTGCAATGCTAAGTCATATTTAATCAAAGGGATGGTATGATTATGGTAGAAACTACTATAATCAACCCAAACTTTAAAGATTCAAACCTACCCCACCCCCACCCCCCACCCCCGCTCCATTCCCGATTTTTTTTTCTCATTTTATTTCTTTTTTAAAAATAGCATTCACCTTAATAATAAATAAGAAGCCTCGAAATATATTTATAAAAAGATCAATTTAGGCGAAACTCGCTACTAACTGTAGCAAATTTATGAATAAAAAGAGTAAGTTTGTTATTGTAGTTTCACAAAACTCGCTACTAAAAATAGCGAGTTTTAGTTTTAGTGTGAAAATGCGTAAACTCGCTACTTCAATTAACGAGTTTTACCAAAATTGGTGACTTTTTCAAAACTTGTCATTTAGAAAAATATAAAAAGAAAAAGAATTTAATGAGAAAAAAACCTCCATTCCCTTTCGACATTAGCCTAATTAAAGTTGTCATTTGCTTCTCTTTTACTCAATATTGAGTTCAAAAAAGTTAAACATAATTATTTGGATGCGTTCACATTCATTGACTATATATGTTGCACGTGTACTAATATCACCCCCTCTTCATAAAATATACTCCCTCCGACCCGTCCGACTTAGGACGTTTCTGGCATTTTTAGGCGTCATCGACTGGGCATTTAGGGCAAAATGAAAAGTTTATACTACTTTTATATTAAATGAGACTCATTTGTCATACTCACAACAATAATTCCATCACTATTTATCCCACTCATTCTCTCTCCTGTTTAATTTTTCACACTCACTACACATCCTCCACTCATTCTCTCTCCTAATATTATAATAGTATTCCTTAATTTCCGTGTCGGGAGTGAATGTCCTAAGTCGGAAGGGTCGGAGGGAGTATATATATATATATACTCCATCCGTCCCACAATAATATATAAATTTTCCATTTTGGACGTCCCACAATAATATATAATTTCCTAAAATGGAAATGAATCTTTACTATTCCTCCACTCATTCTCTCTCCTACATTATTTTAATACTCACATCACCATTATAATTTACTATTCTCTCCACTCATTATCTCTCCTATTTTATTTTCACACTCACAACACTTTCAATATAATATTTCCTCCTTAATTTCCGTACAAAACCCAAAAGTCTATAAAAAGATAGGACGGAGGGAGTATATATATATATATATATATATATATATATATATATATATATATATATATATATATATATATATATATATATAATCTTTGTACGTCATTTTTGTTTTTCCTAAAAAGATAATTTTATTTTCAAAAATATATATTTTTGTATGTCATTTTTGTTTTTTACTAAAAAGATAATTTCATTTTCAAAATTGTTAAATTAAAATTATTGAACTTTCAATTGCCAATCAAGGAAAAAGAGGAGATCGGAGGATGAGAGCTAACGAAAGAAGAAGAGTGAGTACTAGATTAATACTTAAATTTTATCAAGGCTGTCGATGAAAATGAAATTAAAATTGTTAAAATGTTTAAATAGTCAAATAAAATTACTATTATGAAATAGAGAGTAGTTTTATTGTCTTGCGAACAAGAAACAAACATTTATTTTGTGATGATGGTTTTTTTTTTTAAAGAAAAAAAATAAAGTAGCATGATGTTAAACAATATTACCTGAGTTATATGATTTCAAGTTTTTTTCTTTTGTTAAGATCTGAATATATATATATGACACAGTGGAATATTAACAATGATATAGCAATAATCTATCGAATAGATTAATCTAAATTTGCAAGAATGTAATCTCAAATAAAATTAATAATGTCAGAGTTATGTTTTTCAAAACCTTAAAAAGAGTATTTATACTCACAAATTCAAATAAATATAGGAATATTTCTGCATCTCCTTGACCAAATCCGCCCCTCAATCACGCTAATCGATATACCATACCGATCGAAGCTAAAAGTTTCGAGAGTTTCAATATCAGAATTAATAAATAAAGAAAAAGAAATAACGATAATAATAATACAATACGATCTAATTAACTAAAATCAACCAAAACAAGACCTGAAGCTTTAAGGTGGTAATATGATCTCTCTCGCACGGCCGTGTTCCCTATATAAACACGGCCGTGCAACAGAAAGAAATAAGAGCATTCTTGCACGACCGTGTTCATATAAGACACGGCCGTGCACCAAAAAGAAATAAAAGCATTCTACTCCGTTCACGGTTTCATCCGTTCACGGTTTCATCCGTTCACGGTTTCTTCATGCTACGTCATAATATAATTTGGATATGGATATTTATTTATCTTGAGAGTGATGATCCAATATCCAAATTGAATTGTTTGTTTTTTCTTTAATAATGACCGTTCCATTCCACGATGCAGCTCAAAAGTCAAGTCTTATATAATTGCCAAATTGTCCTTAATTTTGACCATTTTTGGAATGATTTTAAATAATTTGACTATACACTTCATATCAACCTAACCTAACCTATTATTATCAAGGTATCAAAGTGTGCTTAAGAGTAATTATTAGTTAGAAATCATGAAAAAACAAACATGAGCTTTCAACGCATCAAAGTGTACTTAGTCTAATATCCCTTCCGTCTCATAATAAAATGCTCCCTCTGTCCCACTCAAAAAGGTACAAAATTTCATATTGAGGTCTCATTTAAAAAGGTACATTCCCAAAATAAAAACTTTTTAATAGTTCTTTATTCATGTACCCATTTTTTATACTCACAATAATTATCTACTTAATACTCCCTCCGTCCCACAAAATATTACCCCTTTTACTATTTTGGGCATCCCACTTTAAAGTCTCACTTTCCTAAAAAGGAAATTTTTTAATACTTCTTTATTCATGGAACCCACTTGTCATACTCACAACACTTTTCAAATTTACTATTCTCTCCACTCATTCTCTCTCCTCCCACTCACAACACCTACTTTAATAACATTATTCCTTATTTTTCGTTTTACTAGTAAAGGGATAAAGTTTTATGGGACGGAGGGAGTATTCTTTACCTCACATTCTCTCTCTTACCTCACTTTTCATACTCACAATACTTAATTCAATATACACTCTCATTAATTCTCATGCAATGCCCATTTTGTGCCTTTTTTCAGGTGGGACAGAGGTGGAGTATATCATAGTTGACTTGTCAATTCTTTTTAAGAAAATGAGTTTTATTTGTTTGTATATTGTACTTTTGTAAAATTGAATGAAGACTATTTTCTTATTTAAAAATGTGATAAATTTCTTAAAAAATAAAAAGAAAAATATTTCCGTCCCAACTTAAGGTTTTTAGGTTGTTTTATTCCATAAATATGACATGAACAGTATTTTTGACAATCTTGTTCTTATTAAGTTCAATAAATAAAAAAAAAACCCTTACTTTCCTAACCTACTTTTCATCCTCTTCTTTTACAAATAGTGTTTTAGTCTTTTTTTAGATAATTATGTTCTCAACTCACTATTGTTCTTTACTTATTGTACATTTAGGGGCGGATCTAGCCTTTTTTAGCCTACCTCAATTTTTTTTTACCCAAGTCACCCACTATATATAACTTTTTTTATATATGTGAAGTTATTTTTCACTGTTATTATTGCTTACAATATTTTTTAAATAACAAGTTCATGCGGTTTTAAAATTCTGAATTCCCGCTTGTGTGCATTGATTTTTTAATAAACGTGCAAATTCAAACTAAAAACCTTAAATCAGGTGATGCCCCAGGAAATGTGCTTATCAATCTTCCTCCACGTGGCAGGACTGATCACCTGGCTCCTTGACCTGAAATCAGAACCCACGACTAGCCGGATGTGTCTCCGGCGAAGACGCTCGGGCGTGAGAGTAAGATCACAAATGTATAAAGCTCAAAATGTATTGAATAATGAACTCAGGATACAAAATGGCAGTTACCTTTGCACCGTTGGTAGTGATGAAGTATTTATAGTTGGTGTAGGGAGTTTAATGACGGGGCAACATGAGCTCCGAAATTATAGCGGCAGTTATGTTCATGGGAACGTGCACGTAAAGTCCCCGATTTGTAGGATGCTTTGTTATGGAAAGATTGACCCACGTGCGTCAACACATGTTAGGTCGACACTTGATAATTAGGTCGAGGTCGCCACTTGTAGAATGGCCGACCTGACTGGCGGGTAGAGCATGGTTCGTACCCGAATTATGATATGGATCATGAGGTCGGACTAAGTTAGGTCGGGACCTGATAGGTCGGACCATGGGCTTAGTCGACTGATACAAGAGACGGGCTTTGGGCCTTGTTATGATTGAGTCAGCCTCATTGGGAATGTGATGGCCAAGGCTCTTTGTGATTGGGCTTTACTCCTTTGGCCCAACTCGACACTTTTGGTATGTTCAGTGGCCCCCAACTTTCGAGTGGACTTTGTCGACTTGGAAGTTAAAGAAGACTTTTGATGTGAATTATTTTACCAGCAGGTCGCTACTAGTTTCTTGAAGTAGGTCGACCATAATGACGTGGCATAATCCGGACGTTAGCGATGAACGGTCGGATCGGTACGAGCGCCGTTTTTGCCATAATGATGATATTTTTGACGTTTGAGAGTCCGCCTAGGAAACTGTTTCCGCCATTAATTAGGAAAATTAAATTCGAATTTTCCTTTGCCCTTTCCAATTCAGGAAGCTATAAATTTGAGAATCCTCCTTCATTTACAACTTTTGCCTTCTCTGAGCTCTGTGCGTGATTCCGGCGGTGATAAAGGAAGTTGATACCTGCTATAAATTGGTGCTTCGCCCTCCACTGTTCCGTTTTCCCTTCACTGCTAAAGGTATTCCCCTTATTCTTTAGAATTAGGGCTTTAATTTCTGCAATTTCTTTGATTTATCCATGGCTAGGACTTTTAGTTGCGAAGCCGGGGCTGGGTATGGTTATTGCAGTATCAATCGTAGAGTCTACAAACATTTGAACGGAGAGTGGAAAGAGATAACTGTAGAGGAGTGCTCCTTGATTTTGACCCGTTGGGGCTTGCAATTCATCGAACTAACTTTACCAGTGGGAGAGAACTTGGGTGCTTTAGAAACGGATGATCCAAGAGTCGTGTCATTTCATCTCTTTCATGAGCTTCTCGACCATTTAGCTGTGTTTTACGTCAAGGATGCCAATAAACCCTCTTTCATTAGAAATAGGATTGGGTTTCCGGGGGAATCTAGGTCGCCCCTTAGTGTGTCTGCTAGGACTCCTGAGACTTCATTTAGAACTGATTCCCCTGTTTCCCCCTCTTCTTGTACAGATATGGAGATTCAAGGTGAAGCTCATGCATCGACCTCATCAAGCCCACGTATTGTTGATGCCTTTGATAACACTGTAGTGCCGGGCAGGAATGAAAAGGGCTACGTTCCTCCAAGGCCAGCTAGAGGGAAGCAGAATTATCCATCTCGTTTAAGCATGATACATGATTTTTGTGATGTTGATAAGAAGGAGTTTAGCGTTGCTCTGTATAGTAGGGGGGATTTCTTTAACAAATTTGGGGACACCTACGAGGAGGAGACTACCAAGGTAGCTTTCTACTACGGCCAATTCGAAGCTGGCTTGAGATTACCTCTTGACCCCTTTATAAACGAGTTCTTGGAGTGCACCGATGCCTTGCCACTTCAGCTAGGAGCCAACACCTGTAGGGTACTGGTTTGCTTCATTATGGTTTGTAGGTTCTTAGGGTATGAGCCATGCATGAGGGTGTTTAAGGAGTTCTTTAGCATTAAGTTTGATAAGGATAGTGGTATAAGTACTCCTTCCAAGCCAAAGTCTCCCAAATTATTTGCCAATCTTCCTGGTAAGGCTAGTGGATGGAACTCTTGCGTGGTGGTGGTGGAAAGTAGAAGAGGATGGAAATTTCCATTGCCCAGTGCTGATACAACTGGAGTAGATGAGAATAACTACTGGGCCCCACATTGGCATAATGATTTACGTATGAAGTTGATGGAGTTTACCAAGAAGGGGGCTATCAGTTGGGATGCTCTAGGAACCAACAAAAATAATTTTATCCGAGCTGGATTGATGGTTGGTGAAGGAGAGGTAGTGCCCATGGTTCCAGTAGTTAGATGTCAGAGATACCGGATTGGGTCACCCATGAGGGAGCTCGATTGATTTGAGAAAGAGTGCCACTTTTGTAAGAAGCGCAACTATTGTAAGGAGCGGGTAGAACATTTTGGGGGTAAGAACTCGACCATTCCTTGTACCTTGATCCCTCTTACCTTTGCTTAACTTGTTTATTTATGAACTTGATTCGTACATAGAACTTTTTTGCTCGTATGTAGAATAATCAGTCCACACATATTTAATTCGTACATAGAACTTTTTATTCGTATGCAGAAATTTTATATGTCGACCTAACCCTTGATCACTTTAACTTTGGTGTAGTTTTAACTCCTGAGCAAGAAGCGAGTATGGGGCGAACCATTGACATCAGGAAGAGCAAGAGGAGTTGTGGAGCAGCCAATGCTAGAGAACATAGGGAGAGAGAGGGTGTTCTCCGTCATGATATCTTGTAGACGGTGGATGTGGACCCTGTTAACTCTATACCGATGGAGGAGAACCCCGAGGAACTTGAGGGGGACCAAGTCGGAGACGTCGCCCAAGGAATGGAAGAGGTCGACGCTGAAGAAACCAATATATCCGACCAAGTTGTGGAGCCAGCTAAGGATGCTAGAAAAACCAGGGCTCGTGATCAATCCAAAACCAAATCCAAAGCCAAAAGAGTTTCCAAGGCCAAGTCGCCCGTGATCGAGTTAGATGATGAGGGGGATGATGAAGATGATACGGCCCCTCTAAGCAAGAAGATTAAGATTGGGAAAACCAAGGTGAGCTCGACCATTGATCAGGTCGACGCTAGTGAGCCGATGGAGAATGAAGTTAGGAGTCTGACCTTCTCCGTCCGGGTTTCTTATGCCGAGCCGATCCAATCTCGTGTTGGCGAGCTAAGTAATGTGGGCTCCTTTGACCAGGATCAAGCTGCTTGGCAGGAGTACCCGGAGCTGGAGTATGGACAGCCGTGGTCGAAGGGGTGCGACCAGGATTTGATCATGGAGTTCACCAAGAAACCTCTAACTCGGAAAGCTGCGGAGAGCTAGGGTCGGGCTAGCTTCCTCAGGAGGTAACTCTTTGGCAATTTCTTGTGTTGTTAACTTTATTTTGCTCGTTTGTTCCATGTCTCCCTTTGTGTCTGTCCCGAGATCTAACACCTTCCTCCCACTCTTCCTTTCAGTCCCCTTGCCATGATTGACACAGCTACTACTTACTTGGAAAGGCTGGCGAGGAAGCAGAGAAGCTAGCCCAGTCATGTGCGACTAAGAAGAATGCGAGAGTTGAAGAAGGCTGGAGGAGGAGAACGCCAAGGTGGGGAAACTGAAAGAAGCCAACGCTACGTTGAAGGAGGAGCTCAAAAACTTGAAGGAAGAGCACTCAGAATTGGACAACTCGTATGAAGCTTTGAAGCTTGTCAAAGACAACGAAATAAAGGCCAAAGAAGAAGCCTGGGGGCAGTTGGGAGAAGCTACCAAGGAACTCGCCGCCCTCGGGAGGAAAAGGAGAAGCTAGGCTGGCGATCGGCATTAGCGACTCAACGGTTGGAGGAGGTGCCCGTCACTTTGACGCCAAGAAGCAAGAAGAGTTGGATGTTGCTCGAGCTCAATGGGGGGTGGACCTAGCTGCTGCTGTGAAGACCACTAAGGAGGATGCCATCAAAGCTTACAAAGACAGTGACGAGCTTCATGTGCATGTCACCAAGGAGGCCCAAGTATTTTTCAAAGGCCAGTCTAAGCCGTATGGCTCGGCGTATCATCGTGGATCCTTCGGTTGATATATCAATTGAGAAGCCGCTCGATGGGCGTGCGAGGATCCCTACAATCATGCTGCGGCTCGACGGGGCCACTCCTTGGTGCCTTATACGATAATGACAAGGAGCTCATAGCCAAGGATGATGAAGAGGCTGAAGCCGCACATGGGATCCTCTGCGGTGAGAAAGTTAATTTTGACACTATCCTTGCCGAGCTCGAAGATTATGCGAGATCCGAGCTTCGATGATGAGACTCAAAGTATACGATCGGCGACTCAAGGAAGGTTGTCTATCAAACGAGAGAATGTTCTTGGTGAGCCATCTACCGTAGGTGAACGGGGCTGAGATCAATCAAGCATCCGTTGACGAGTGGAAGGCACTCCCCTTGAATAGACTTTGAATTCGATGGTTGTTGTAATTGAACAAGCTCCAAACATTTTTACTTTTTTGTTCTTTGAATATTTGAATGCCTTGGCCCTATTTTTTGGGAGGCAAGATACTTTTGTAGTTTTAATTAAATAAGTCTTGGCCCACTTTGGGAGACTTGATTATGTTTAATCGTAACTGACTTCTCTCTTTTGCATGTTGTATGCTTTGGATGTAAGTGTCGAGTTAGATTTAGTAGGGTAACGAGTTATCTCAAGTTTGAGGTCGTCCTGACTCTATAATGCTTTGGTCGACCTCAGACTTGATTAACTTTTGGAACGAGATTGATTATAAATCTAATCTGTTCAAACTATTTAAGTTGACCAAGGGTCGAGTTAATTAGAACAAACTGACTAAGAGTCGAGTTTGTTAGAACGAAGTCGACTAAGAGTCGGACCTGTTAATTGAATAAAGCTGATTAAGAATCGAGCTAATTATAACAAACTGACTAAGAGTCGAGTTTGTTGGAACGAAGTCGACTAAGATTCGGACTTGTTAAATTAACTAAGCTGATTAAGAATCGAGCTAATTATAACAAACTGACTAAGAGTCGAGTTTGTTGGAACGAAGTCGACTAAGAGTCGGACTTGTTAAATGAACAAAGGCTGATTAAGAATCGAGCTTGTTAAATTGAAGGCGACTAAGAGTCGAGCTCATTGGGATTGGTGTAACACTATGTTTGATCGAATAAAGCTGCGCTTTTATTGAAGTAGAAAACATGTTTACATCAACTTGAAACTAGAGCTAACACAAGCTTGAACTTTGAAACCGAAAACTAGAAGTAGTATTTGATGAGGTGAGTAGCATGCCAAGGATGTTTCAACTCGTCGCCTCCGGGATGAGCTATCATGTAGGTTCCTTCTTTGAGGACTCGAGTAACTACATAGGGACCTTCCCAGTTAGGAGATAGCTTGTTCTGCTGGGTCCTTTTACCTGTTGCTTCGATCTTTCTCAACACATAATCTCCAACTTGGAACGACCTTGCCTTGACCTTCTTGTCGTGGTAGCTCTTAGTTATTTGCTTGTAGTTGACCATTCGGAGGTAAATTTGTTTCTCGCTTCTCGTCGACTAGATCCAGTCGATCAATCTATTGGTATCATTTTGCTCTTGATTGAAGAAAGTCACTGCGCGGTGGGGAATGCGAGCTCGGCGGGTGCCATGGCCTCGACCCATATGTAAGAGCAAAAGGGGTTTCCCCGTAGGCCCCAGTGGTTATGCAGGCCCGAAGAAGCGAGGGAGTTCGTCCAACCAATTGTTTCGTCGACCTACGAGTCAGTCTTGAGCGAAGATAGAACAAGTTTATTTGCTTTGCCTCGGCTTGCCCATTTCCTTGAGGATAGGCAACGAAGATTGCCCAATGCTTGATTCCTACCCGATTCATCTACTAGCCGAAGGCTCGGAAGCTGCGATCAGTTGTCGAGCCAATATAGCTCGAGGAAAACCAAAACGACACCAAATGAAGTCATGAATAAAGTTGATAGCATTTTCCTCGTGATGCGAGCTAATGGTTTGGCCTCAACCCATTTAGTGAAGTAATCTATGGCGACGATCACATACTTGCGGTTTCCTCGGGCGGGGAAGGGTCCAATCGGGTCGACGCCCCACATGTCAAATGGCCAAGGCTGCGATCACGGGAGTGCAGCTCTGTTGTAGGCACGTGGGGAAGGTTGGCAAACCTTTGGCATTGATCACATTCTTGAACAAAGTTGTGAGTGTCGGCTCTCATGTGTGGCCGATAGTATCCCAGCGTGATTAACTTGTCGGCAAGAGTCACTGGCCCCAGGATGTCCACCACAAATTCCACTATGCAATTCGTGTATCAATAGGGCGACCTCTTGAGGGTGGATGCACTTTAGTAATGGTCGAATATAAGATCTTCTGAACAGGCCGCCTCCTTGAATGACATACCTTGGAGCTTTCTTTTTGATAGCTCGAGCCTTCTTCTCGTCATCAGCGGCTCTCCATTTTCTAAGTATGCTTTCATTTCCTCGATCCAACAACTTCTCCCGAGCCCAATTTCTTGAGGGATCATCTATGCAATGAATTTTTACTCTTTCATAGCCGGACTTTCGAGGAAGGAGATAGGTTCATCATGTGGCTCATCTCGAGGTAGCTAATTTTGAGAGGAGGTCGGCTAGCTCGTTGTCCTCTCTTCCAATCCTTTGAATCTCCCGAATTCCAATCCTTTATCGGCTCCTTCACCAGGTCGCGATATTTAATCAACGTGGAGCTAAGTACCTCGTACTCGCCTCGACTTGGTTAACTATCGGTTGTGAATCACGGTAGGCCATGATCTTGGTAGCTCCAAAACACTTGGCGTACTCCAATAGCCCAATTAAAGCCTCATATTCGGCTTGGTTGTTGGAAGCATCAAATTTGAACCTTAGTGATTCTTCATACAGGTTCGCCGCACTAGCTCGATTAGCACTATCCCGGCTCTCCACCGCTATTCTTGAGTCGCTCGATCCGTCTGAATAGACCTTCCAACAATCGTCGGGTAGGCGGATGGCAACCTGGGACTACGACTCCTTTCCTTTAGCCTTTTCTTTTGGAGCTCATTTGTTCGTCGTCTTCCTTGGTGAACGTAAGCTCGACCAAGAAGTCGGCTAGAGCTTGAGCCTTCAACGCCTTTCGAGGTCGATACTCAATGTCAAATTCGGTAAGGGCAATTGACCAATTGAGAAGTCGACACGAACTCTCCGGCTTGTGAAGAATTTTTCTTAGGGGGCATTTGTAAGAACCACAATTGGATGAGCCAAAAATAAGCTCGCGGCTTCCTTGAAGCCACGACTAGAGCATAGCGACCTTCTCGGCATTGTAGTATCGGCTCTCCACATCCGATAAGGCCTTGCTGATGTAGTATCTTGGCTTTTGTTGAGTTTCATCCTCTCTAATCGGGGATTTTGTCACCGACCTGTCTCCCACAGATAGATATACAAACAGGGTTTCACCAGTGGTCGGGCTACTTAACAAAGGTGGAGTAGCGAGGTAATCCTTCAATTGTTGGAACGATGAATGACATTCGGTCGTCCACTCAAAATTTTTTGTCCCCCTCAATGCTTTGAAGAAGGGGAGAGACCTCTCTGCTGACTTTGATATGAAGCGACCAAGAGCTGCTACCCTTCCGTTAAGTCGCTGCATCTCTTTGACACTGGTGGGAGCTTTCATGTCGACTAACGCCTTGATTTTTTACGGATTGGCTTCTATGCCTCTTTGAGATACCATAAATCCCAAGAACTTGCCAGTGACTCCAAAGACACACTTGCTGGGATTGAGCTTCATGTCGTTTGCTCGTAAATTGGCGAATGTCTCCTTCAGGTCGGCTACGTGACTCCCGGTCTTAGTTTTAATGACCATGTCGTCAACGTAAGCCTCCATATTTCGACCAATTTGTGAGGCAAAGACCTTGTTCACCATTCTTTGATAGGTAGCTCCTGCATTTTTAAGCCAAATGGCATCATGTTGTAGCGGTAAATGCCTCATTGGCTTGAAATGCCGTTTTCACAATGTCATCCTCGTGCATCTTTATCGGTGGTATCCCGAGTAAGCATCCGAGGAAGCGAGAGTAGAGTGGCCGGCGATGGAATCAACAAGCTTGTCAATTCTAGGAAGAGGATAGCTATCCTTTGGGCAAGCTAGATTGAGAGTAGTGAAATCGGCACACATCCGCCACTTCGTTGCCATTCGATTTCTTCACCATGACCACGTTGGCCAACCACGTTGTATGAGTGGCCTCTTTGATTATCCTGCACTCAAAAGTTTTTGTACCTCGGCTTTGATAGCCTCTTCCTTGTCGCGAGCAAAACTTCTCAACTTTTGGGGTCTAGGCTTTATGGTCGGGTTGACTTCAAGTACGTGAACAGCGACCTCTTCCTTGATTCCCCTCATGTCCTCTACCCTCCATGCGAAGACATCATTACTTTCCTTGAGTAGCTCGATGATTTCGCCGCTCCTCAGTGATAGCTGCTTCCCAATCTGAATTTTTTGGTCGGGGTAGGAAAAGTTGGTGATTGCGACTCTAACTCATCCATGACTTCTAGCTCTGGTCCATCCCTGAATTGTAGAGTCTCAATGATTATCTCCTTGACCCTTTGTCTCTCCTCGGACCTCAGGTGTGGAGCTTCTTCTGCTATCATATCATCTAACTTGTCTGCAACCTCGCTGGTGGTGGTGGTGGCCCCCGAGTTATTGTCGAGCCGGAGGCATAGGTCGCCTATGATGACTTGGTCGACCATAACTACATCTGAATCGACCTCAGTGGTGTTAGAGTGACGTGTCGACTCAAGTATGACCTCGTCATTTGAGTGATAGGTCGACTCTTCCACGTTGGTGATTGTTGACAATCGGGTAGTTTTGGTGGCCGGATACAGCCAGCTTCAAGTAACCATCGGCCAGTCTCAATCTCTAGCTCCCTTTTCTTTCTTTCTCTTAGAACATGATCCGAGATAAGCACGAGCCGTGCCTTGTACGCAACCCACTCCGGCATGTGGGGAACTTTACTATTTGGTGAGGAATTGATGCTACCATTCCAAGAGCGACTGTCCGGGAATTCCAAGGATGGCGGCATAGTCACTATTTACATCAATTACGATAAATTGTACCTTTGAGACAACCACCGAGGGGTCTTGGCCTAGGTCGACGTCAAGCACTATCGGCCTTTAGCATCAACTCGATGGTTGGTGAAGCCTCTAACACGCCATCATATCTCTCCAATGTCGTCATTAAGACCCATCTCCTTGAAAGTTTTGTAAAACAAAATATCCTTGCAGGCCCCGTGTCGACTAAGAGTCCGCTCGTCGTACATCCATCAATGAGACACGGGATGACGAGAACTTGCTCCCTAGCCGCCATATTAGTTGCCCAATTCATGGGGGTAGAAGGCGATCGCTTCATCTCGACTTCTCTCCTTGGAGGCACGTGTGGGGCCTTATTGAGGGAATATCTTGTGCTTGATGGCCGTGTTGCTCGCTTGTTCGATGATGACCCCCCGAGGTTCGGTCTAGAGCACTAGGTCCTTGTTGCCCACTCTGCTGGCCGCTCTCCTCCTCCGGCTTGAGGTCTCTTCCACATAAGCTTCGAGTCTCCCACAGTCGACCATTCTCTGGATGATGCGCTTTAATCCCAAGCAATCCTCTGAGATGACCGGTGTCTTTGTGGTAGTCGCAGTGCTTGCTGTTGTCCCTCCTAAACTTGTTGCTGGATTCATCGGGATTTGGAGGAGCCGGCTCGACGGCATTCATAATCTCGGTTCGACTCACCGTGAGGGAGTGAAAGCTTCGGGCACCTTCTCTGTTGCCCTAGTTACATTCTTTCCATTTTTATTGTTCCCCCATTCTTGTTGGAGTCCTTTTTATCATCGGTGACTTCAACCTTGGGGCTCTTTCCATTCTTCTTTTCTTTCCTCTCCTCGTGAGGCGACATTGTATACCTTCTCAAACAACTCCTGTCGAGTTGTTCTTGTCTGGCTGTGAGCTCGTAATCCATGTCTGCCGAGGAAATACCGTTTGAAGCGGTTGATGACTTCCCTATCGGTGAGGTCTTCCTCTATCTTATCAACCATTTCCTTGAACTTGGTGAAATAGCTCATCGAGCTTTCATTCTTACCACTGCACCAAGTTATTCGGATCGGTGACGGTGACCTTACGAGCTCACTGCCGGTCGAGAAGCGATCCAAAAACTTTGTCTGAAGCGAGGTCCAAGTGGTGATGCTTCCAGCTGACCAAACCGTTGAACCAAGTTAGAGCTGCCCCAGTGAGTGTGCTTAGGAGAGCTTTGCACATATTGTCGTCCTCATTGGCGACAAAACACATTAATGGCTTCTAAATGTGCTATATGACTCCTTGCGTTGGTCGACCACGAATATTTCTCCGAAGAGGCAACTTTGAAGGTAGGAGGATGTCGACTATCTCTCGATTTCTTTGGATAAAGGTCGAAGAGCAAAGTCAATTCGTTCGAGCCTTTCCAATCTCCTTTTTCTTTTCCTCCTCCCATTGTTCGAACTTCTTTTTCATCAATAGCCATTCTGGCATCGGGTCTTTCATCTCCTGGAGGGGAGCAAGCATTTGACCTCGGCCCTCACTTCGGGAGTCATCCGTCTACTCCTCCTGTCTCTATGGGAATTGGTCCTTTCGATCTTATTGGAGATCTATGCATTACTTCTTTGAGGCGACTGCGCCTCTCGGCCCGAGATGGCGACTGCGCTGTTATCTCCATGTGGCGACTGCGCCTTTCCCCTCTCACGGGCGACCTATGTCCATTCCCTGTCTCTATGAGATCCCCGATCTCTGCGTTCGCGGAGAAACATGCACATTTGTTGGTGATAGCTTGAGTCCTCAAATCAGATTGAGCCTCCTGCTCCTGTTTACGCTGAGGCTAGCCCTTAAATCGTTACTTGGCACATGAACGATAGTAGGAGCTCGTTGAACTATCCTGTTTTTCACCATTTTGCCCCACACCCTCATTTGGCCTAACACTCCTGGCTTGTTGCCCATTAGAAACACGAGTGGGGCCACTCTTTCGGGCGTACATCGGCTTGCTCTGCCTCCTCCATGGCTATTAAGTCGGCCCTGAATGCGGGCTCGCTCCAACATCATCTCCTTCTTGCTCATGGGGTTGGTGGAGGGACTGCCTACTTCCCATGTTCATTTGCCCATAAGGACGCTTAGGATGAGGTGGAGCTCCTTGTCCATCCATATGCCTTTTACCTCTCCTTGTCGGGCAATCCTCTGCCATCAACAATATTGGTAGAGCGCGTTGCTCTACCGTAGGGGACGATTTGGTGGGGGAGGAGGCAAATCCGTGTTCTCATTAGTGATGATGAGATTTCCGGCATTCGTATTGGTGTTGATGTTGTTTGCTTCTTCATGCCCAGTGAAGCCTCGAGATACGTGTCAAAGTCACCATTGTTGTAGGTTGTTGAAAAATTCGAGGTCAAGTTTAAAGCACGTTCCCGGCAATGGAACCAAAGCGATGTCGCGGGAAATGTGCTTATCAATCTTCCTCCACGTGGCGGGGTGATCACCTGGCTCCTTGACCAAATCGAGAACCCACGACTAGCCGGATGTGTCTCCGGCGAAGACGCTCGGGCGTGAGTAAGATCACAAAATGTATAAAGCTCAAAATGTATTGAATAATGAACTCAGGATACAAAATGGCGAGTTACCTTTGCAGATTGGTAGTGATGAAGTATTTATAGTTGGTGTAGGGAGTTTAATGACGGGGCAACATGAGCTCCGAAATTATAGCGGCAGTTATGTTCGTAGGAACGTGCACATGTAACCGTCCACGATTTGTAGGGATCTTTGTTATGGAAAGATTGACCCACGTGCGTCAACACATGTTAGGTCGACACTTGATAATTAGGTCGAGGTCGCCACTTGTAGAATGGCCGACCTGACTGGCGGGTAGAGCATGGTTCGTACCCGAATTATGATATGGATCATGAGGTCGGACTAAGTTAGGTCGGGACCTGATAGGTCGGACCGTGGGCATTGGTCGGCGATACAAAGAGACGGGCTTTGGGCCTTGTTATGATTGAGTCAGCCTCATTGGGAATGTGATGGCCAAGGCTCTTTGTGATTGGGCTTTACTCCTTTGGCCCAATTCGACACTTTTGATATGTTCATCAGGAATGGGTGGGGGTGGGTATTTGATTACTCTCTCTATTTTAAAATAATTGTTCAAAATGTATTTTTAATTTACTTTTAATTAAAAATAAATTTAATTTTTTTAATATTTTATTTTGTTTGGTTCGTAGAATTAATTATGGAAAGTTAGACAAATTGAGGTAATTAAAGTACTTGTACATGTACATGTACAATGGCGAAAGCTGCCATTTTGCAAGTGTCAACATTCGAAAAAAGAGGGCAATTGAGTGGTTTTTAATTTATGTGAATTAATTCAACGGTTTTCAAGTGGAGGTCACGTGCAATCAATAAAGAGTTAGAGTGGGTACTCAATTCCAAGAGAGAAAAAGGTTGTGGGGGTTCTCCTTTACTCCTCCCCTCACGATAATTGTTTCACCATTTTTTTCGATACATAAATTAAGGGTTTGAAAAATGTTGTGAGTGTAATAGTAAAATAGGAGAGAGAATAAGTGGAGAAAATAGTAAAGTTGAAAAATATTGTGAGTGTAATAGTAAAATAGGAGAGAGAATGAGTGAGTAGAATAGTAAAGATTCTTTGCCAAAAAAGGAAAGATGAAGTTTCTAATGGGACGCCCTTTTAAATAATTTTAAATAATTAGTGAAGCTTTTATTGAGACGGAGTGAGTATTATATTTATAACAAAGGTTTGGTTTTGCTTCTTAATTTTCTTTGCTCATAGAATAAAATATAATAATAATTTGAAAAATAGTGTTATAAAAAAGCAAGTTTAAAGAAAATACTAAGTGCACGTTTGATTGGCCGGCTTAGTGGCTGATAGAATTATTAGTCTGTAAATCATGTGTTTGGTAGAAAAGATACACCGGGATTATCAATCTTAATTACTCGAATTAATCTCCTTATCCCAACACTATTTATTCCAATAAAATGGTGGTATAAATAGTCTGAGTATTAAGTAATTTATATATATATAAAAAGAGAATAGTGTGTTTTGGTATTCTTTCATTTAAAAAAAAAAAAAATTCCTCCAAAATAGTGACAATTTTAGAAGCTATTGTTAATAATCTTTTTAATGTTTTCCTAAAAAATGTTTTAAAAAAAAAGAACTAAAATATCTTGCAAAATAATTGGGCTTATATTCAATTTAACAAGATCCTTCAATTCTTAATCCTTATTGTCAACCTTTTTTCTATTTTTAACATCAATATGGATTTTTTCTCAAAAAAAAAAAATAATCAACATGGATACTTTTGGCGTTATTTATTTAATTTTAAGAAATATACACTTTCTGTCATACTACAAACTACACACTTTTCTCACAGGGTATCCCACTACAAACTACTCCCTCCATGTCACCCAATTTAGAATTTTCTCTTAGGACACATAAATTAAGAAATATTAATATAATAAGAGGAGAGAATGAGTGCATATAAAAAGTAAATTATGAAATAGAACGAGTGAGGGACATAGTAAGGAGATTGGTGTTATTAGTATAACAAGTGATTCTCATTGAATATAAAAATAATATAAAATTGTCATTTTGAGATGTTATAAGTCGAGTGAGACACTCAAAATAAAAAAATTGTCATAAGTCGGGTGGGACGGAGAGAGTATATACTTTCTAAAATTGAAATATTTATTATATTTATATTAATGGGACTCGCATATCATAATTAGAACAACAACTCATTTTCTCTCTCCAACCTCATTTTTCATACTTACAACACTCAATCAACTAACATTTTACCGTAATTTCCGATCAAATAATAAGTGTGTAGTTTATAATAGAATGGAGGGAGTATAATCTAACTGTACTTTTCTGTTGATCACCCAATTTATATAAATGAAATTTTATTATTTCATGTTTATTTTATTTACTAGTTTACTGGTTTTATTGATATCCCACATTATATAGATGAAAATATTAATATATAAAAGACTTTGCTAACTTTCCCGCGTCACATTTCTAAAAAAAAAAAAAAAAAAAAAAAAAAACTTTTACGGTGTCATGCACCTTTCGACGAAAGAGTCGTTATTTCGTGTTGATTTAAGATTTATTTATTTTTTTGGATTTTATTTCATTAAAAATTTGGATAAATGTTACATCAATATATATATAAAAGCTGAAGTGAATAAGACATTTCATTTTCCCGCTCAAAGTAAGGGTAAAAAAGTAATTTAATGTTCAGTCACATTTGTAATTTCAATACCTTAAAATGGTATTTTGATATTCTGTCTATCCTCGAAAATACACCTAATAAATAACTTAGTCCGTCTTTTTGCATTCTACTGCGTTCTACTTCTCGATCTCTCCCCAGCGTCATTGCAAACAAAAAATCCAAACGCTCCCCCTCTTCCCCGGTTGCTGCCGCCGCTCTCTCTCTCCTCTATTCTTCTTCCATGGCGTCAATCTACTGCGACGATGACGATTGCCACGATCTACTTGGGTATATGCTTTTTCTCTCTCCTTACATTTTCAATTTTGCGACAATGACGATTGACTTCATTTCAAGATCCTTAATTTGTTTACGAGTTTTGCGCATATCATCAATTAAATGAATAATTTGTACGTAATTACTTCAATTTCATTTCAAGATCCTTAATTTTAGGTTTAAATTTTTTGATTTTGTCATTCCCAACTCTTTAATCAAGGTACAAACTCTTATAGGTCTTGCACAGATCACTAATTTACCCAATCCGAAAGTAACATAAGGGTTTGATTTTCTGATTTTTTTTTTTTTTTGCAATTATTTTTGAATGAGAAATGATTTTACTATTTATTTGGATGATTTTTTGACAATTTCATTGATGTTCTGTTGATTTGGTTTGCAGTGTTTAAGACTACTGATTCTGCAGAAGGAAGCCGCATGTGGCGTTAATGGCAGACCTGTTTGTGTATTATTGCTGATTGGGCACTATCTGTTTGTGTATTGCTGATTGGGGTTTTATCTCAAGTGTGTATTTTTTCAGTGATTCAGGTATCTTTAATTTTGCTGAATTTCTATGTAATTCATCTACTGTCTGAATTTCTTGATCCCTAATTGGGAATTTATTGTAATTTTTACAGGTTTTTCCTCTTCTGGATTATGCTCTTTTTAGTTGAATATTAGTGATATCTGAATTTTGATTATAGATCTGTGTTCTTAATTCGATCCAAGTTTTGAGTTGATGATGACTTTGGTTTTTATAGTTAGTAGTGTGGAGGAGTGTGAAACTCTCTTGTGTCATGGTTGCTGGGCACACATCAGACTGAGATTGATTGGTAATTGTAGCAATCTGTTGCTCTTACAATAGGGCAATGGAATCTGAAAGCGAAACCGGGGTTAGTATATTTATTTATCGATTATTACTTTGGTCAATTGCTGTAAGATTCTTAGTCAATAGGCTCGAAAATGGGAATACTTCTTACTGGCTCTTTAACTTTTGATTATGGAATGGGTGTGTAAGTAATTCTTGATTTAAGTTGATATTATAGGTGCTTATTTAGTAACTCTTTCTTTACAATTCATAGTTTACATGGTCAAAGATTTCAACTTCGCTCTGATTATGCAAAAGTTTTGATCCCTGTTTTTATCTTTGAATACCAATTCATTGATGTGATATCTATATGTTTAGGCATCGGGTTTGTATAAGATTCACTGTTTGTAAATCCCTTAATTTTCTTTTTCTTCTATCGTTTTTCCGGCATTATAAATTTTGAAAATTTAGTTTTCCAGAAATTCGAGTTGATTTTGTTTTAAGTTTTATTTTGATTTCATCTATTGATTTGGGTAGTTGTTTTCTTAGGCACTTTGTAGGGTCGAGAATGAGAGAGTGGTAGAATCCATGGCTGCATGATTCCATTAACTCCATAATAGTTCACTGGACAGTTGCTTAATGCAGGTCAGTACATTAAACATCACAATCTTTCAATATCGGGCCACAATTTGTTTCCTTTAAAATGGTACATGGTATATGTGACTTATATTGTTTGCGAAGCTTCTGATACGGCTGTTGATTTCAACCTTATTTCTGTTTTCACCTATTAATTCATTCCCCCTTTCCCATTGTTCTCTCTCTCTCTCTCTCTCTCTCTCTCTCTCTCTCTCTCTCTCTCTCTCTCTCTCTCTCTCTCTCTCTCTCTCTCTCTTTGATTATGGTGTTGTTTTTTGAATTGCCGTGTGATATTTGTTTCTTAGCTAGCACAATTGGTTAATTTCTTATGCTAAAACATCCTAATTACATTATCACTCATGATCTGAATGATCAGTAGTCTTTCTATAGTCTCACAATGCAGTGCTTATCTGGATAGCATGTTCTTTTCTGTTTGATGAATCATTAACTTGAAACTATATGTTTTTGTGTGATATGAGTGTAAGAAGTTTGATTGGGTTGAAAAACTCCTGATCCATGTTTTTGAGTCGTTATTCAATCTGAATATCTCTATGTATTTATGCTTGTAAGGTGTTTGAAGAAATCCGTTGTGGTTTTGAGCTGTAAGTATTACGGTAGTATATTACTAAAGCATTCCAATTTATAAATTCTTTAAACTGTCAATTTTGAGTTGTTTGTTTAACCAATTTGGATTTTTTTTTATTTTTCTTTAAACTGTCAATGATTCTATGAGGATGTTTCTCACAACATGGAAGGAGGCATGCCGAGAGACCACTGTCAATGAGGTATGTGAATTGGTTGTAAAGCACTCATTTAAGGTGTTTTTTATCTTTCTTCCCCTTTGTGATTGATTACTTGTATGTTTTTACAAAATTACATTCATCACTTTTGATGAGTGATAATTTGATTTTCATTGGTTGGTTTTTCTTTCTCTTGTAGTATTGGTAACTGGATATTTGAAGGATTTTACGTGCTCTCTCCAGCTTTTGCACTCTTTTTTCTTTGTTTACCAAGTCCTCACACTTATCAAATATTCAGCTTTCGTTGAATAGACTATGAATGCATTTAATAGCGTGGAAGATAATCCTTGGGCACACTTCAGTTGCCTGCTGTTATTATTTATTCTTTTGGGGATGCAGCGTAAGACTTTTTTGTGTAGTGTTGGTTAACTCTGTGTTTTATTTGCCAGTTTCTGAATGTGTCTCCTTGGTGAGTTTCTTATGATATTCTTCCCATTGTATATACGTTTGTATCAGATTTGAATTGGCATTTTTCACTTCATTGTCACATTACTTAAGGTTGATTTGTGTATAAAAATCACTAATCTAGGGAGTGTTTTTGTTTGTAGAAACTTCGAGTATGGTGTTGGCTCCAAAGCGGGCAGTGGGAATCAGGACAAATACAATCAACTTTGGGGGAGAAAGCATCGGTTATGCTTTCCGACAGAAGTGTGAGTTTATAAGTTCCGCTATCCCACGAGTCTTACTACTGAAAATGAATGGTTGAAGTAAATATGTATGTGCACCTAAAATTGTTTTCTATTGTAGGTTGTACCAGTGTCTACAACAGAGCTCTTACCTGCAAATCCTGATATTCTTGAGGGTGTGGATGATCTTATACAGCTCAGTTACTTGAACGAGCCATCTGTCCTTCATAACCTCCAGTATAGATATTCTCGTGATATAATTTTCGTATGTACACTATAAACTACTACCTGTTTCTGATTCTTTTTAATTTATATATATATTGAAGGACCTAAACTCAAGTTTACTTTCTGCAGAGTAAGGCAGGGCCTGATCTTATAGCTATCAATCCTTTAAAAGATATTCAACTATATGGAGATGACTTTGTCACTGCTTATAAGGACAAACTTTTGGATAGCCCTCATGTTTATGCTTTGGCTGACACTGCCTACAATGAAATGATAAGAGGTGCGTAATACCAGGCCTAAGTCAATATCAGAAACTGTCCAATGCTAAGCCTCCACTTTTTGTTTTTTTTAAACCTTTATAACAGCTGTCACTGTGGATTATGCAGATACCATTAATCAGTACATCATTATAAGGTTAGTCAGAGAGAGTTTACATATGAAACTTTTTTGTTTTTGATAGTCATTGTTATTTATGCATTGGTCTTTTATCCTCAGTGTTTCCATTTATGTATTTGCTCTCATTCATTTTATAGTGGTGAAAGCGGAGCTGGGAAGACTGAAACAGCTAAAGTTGCAATGCCGTACTTGGCGGCAGTGGGTGGTGGTGGTGGTGGAGGGATAGAGAATGAAATCCTTCTTACCAGCTGTATATTAGAAGTCTTTGGGAATGCAAAAACATCCAGAAATGACAACTCTGGTAGATTTGTGTGTTCTCTGCTCCTAACTCTTATTTTTCTCTTGAGAGCATTTCATATGTAACTCATATTCTAGAAACAATTGTAGGGAAAGCTAATTGAAATTTGCTTCAGCGTGGAGGGGATGATTAGTGGTGCAAAAATCCAAACTTGTAAGTCAGATGTTGATGGAAAGTTGATTTCGGGAAATGTATCTTATGATGACAATTTTAGCAATGTTCAATTCTACTACTAATACAATTTACATGTGCATGTCAAATGTTAATGCCTATGCTGTGGTGAACAGATCTTCTTGAAAAGGTAGCTAAACGTTAAAAGCATGTCATTTGAAGTTGTCTATTTTCTTATAATTTACCACTTTAAACAAAAAATGATATTAATTTTAATGTAATTGTTTCTTTGAGCAGTCTAGAGTGGTTCAACTGGCTCTTGGAGAGAGGTCATACCATATCTTCTACCAGCTCTGTTCCGGGGCTTCATCTGCTCTTAGAGGTGATAGTTTCTGCATCTATGTTTTACCATAACCTGTATATGGATATACTGAAATGGATGTTGTTGTATTGTTGTTACCCGTTTTAAAGCTTCTATTTTACTTTTTATTGGTAGCCTTGTGAAGTTATATTGATATGGTATTGAAAGCCACTGGTGTCTGAAGCAACTCATGTGGTAAAGTATAACTTTCATCATTCTGATGGATCAACAAGTGAGGACTATTTAGGTCATGGAATTGGGCTTTGATTGTGTTGATACTAACTAATTTACTGGGTAATGTGCATCCCTTACCTTTTTTTTGTTAATGAATAGAATTTTAAGCTTTAATAATTTAAATCTATCATATAAAGCTTAGATATTTCTTCTATAATAAATCAATATATTACTCCGTCATTGATTGTGTTACATTTTTGATATAATATTTTTTTCCTCCGCGAATAGAATTAAATCTGAAGGAAGGACATCAAATACTATCTGCACATTTTCTTTGCCTTCAACATATAGCATTGGGGAAGATTTGGATCTATTTGGGATTGGATTTAGAACATTAGCCCAACTATGTGAGAAGAATGAGGTATAAACACTTCTTCATTTATAATAGAGTAGCCTATCTGTAACATGTTTTTTTGGACTAATGTAGATGCATGCATAAGTTTGTAGGCAGAAATTTTTTGGAGCTTTCCACCAGAGTCAAAGTGTGATTGGTTTTTTGTGTCATGTTGAAATGCGTAAAGAAAACGCTTTGAACTGATGAGAGAATTTACCCTGAAGGTCGTAATGTTTATAATCGCGTTGGAAAACTGAGGTATAAAATACAAATAAGGGTGTTTGATGGAACTGGAAACACTTCTTTCATTTTATGGGATAAGTTAGCTGAATTCCATGCACGTTTGTTTGGTTGTGCGTCCTTCTAAATTACCCGGTTCTCACTTTTTAATGTGAGGTTATCTCTTGGTTTTTATCAGATCGAGCAGAGTTGCCAGGCTGCAAGGTATTCAATGCTCAATTGCCGAGAAAAACTTGTATATGAGATTTACCTGCAGTACTAGTGATGCAATGGGGATGAACATGGTGTCCAAGGGTGTGCAAAATGTTCTAGATTTTCTTCAAAGTATTTCCTGACATGGATGTGATAGGAATATCTGGCGAGATCCATATTCCATAATCCTTCTTACATTCTATACTTCTAACAAGGTTAAGATAGTTAATCATGATTTTGGCTTGACATTGTCACAATCATGTTGCATTTTGCTATAGCCAATATTTATCAAATCCTTGTATTGTCGTCGTCTTCTGGGGACCTTTAATATTTTGTCATTGTCTTTACAGATGTATTTGGGTGATTTAATGTCATCCGGTGTGGTTAGATTCAGGCAGTTGGTACTCATTCCAAATTGGAAATTAAATTTTGTTATTTCTTTGCAGCCCCTTTATTGATTATGGTCTACAAACACGTGGCTATTTAATTTCATTTGCTACAATAAAATAAAAAATTGAGCCAGCTACTATCAAGCAAACTAAGGTACTCGAGTTTCACGTTTTTGCGTTCGTCTTACTCTTATTTGCCCTCAAATCTTGGAGTTGTTGTGTTATGAATGAAGGTATTGAAGTTCCAATCAGAATTGTAGCATGGATACAAATTGGTCCTCTTATTTCAATGGTGGGTAAAGTTGATGCCCTTTACTTCAACTATAAAGGTTGAAATTTTGTCTTATTTTGATGTTATTCCCGATCGAAATTCTAATAACTGCTCAATATAGTTTAATAAAAATCAACAACCTAAAAAATTTCATGGATACTTGAATACTTTTCCCTTAGCTTCAAGTATCCATGAGATTTGGTGGGACTACAACAAATAAAGTTTGGTGGGATCCGATATCGCCTTATTGAAACATGTTCTCTTTTGAAAACTAATTTCTGGTGTAGGAGACATTGTTAGCTTCTTACACCTAAATTTTTTTCCTCATTCAGGGTTATGTAATGGAACGAGATTAGTTATTACAAGGCTCGAAAATCATGTTGTTGAAGCAAAGATTCTAAACGGTAGTAATGTTGGTGATAAATTATTTATTCCAAGAATGACATTAACTCCAACAGATATACGGTTGTCATTCAAATTACATAGACGACAGTTTTCATTGTAATATTTAAAGATTCTTACACCTAAATTTTTTTTCTCAAAGTGAAATGGCTTCTTTGGGTACCTTTTAATTATATATTTTTTAAAAATCTAAATTAATTTTATAGTTATAGTAACTCTTGATTTAATTTTTGCGATTTATCAAAGTTTTTTGGTCGTGCGTTTAACGCACGGGTGGCATACTAGTTAGTTTTAACTGTAGTTGTTAATTTTAATTTTTGTTTATTTAATTATATCAAAATTATACAAATTATAAAAAATATCAAAAGTCGATACAATTGTTGTCATAATAAGGCTACTAAATACGTTGAATAATTAGATGATTTTGTTTTAATTATTACTACTTTGTCTCTTAATGAACTCCAATGTAAGAATTTTTTGTTTTAAAATTGTCTTTTTTATAAAAAGCTTTCTTCTGAACATTTTTTTACTAAATTTCTTTCATTATTTATTTTATTATCGTAAATAAAATGTTTAAAAGTGAATAATAAAAATATTTATTCTCTCCGTCCCACGTGAGTGTGAATCAAAATTTTGGGCACAAAAATTAAGAAAAAGTAAGAGAGATAAATAGTGAAAGAAGGTGTATGTGAGTATGAAAAATTAAATAGGAGAGAGAATGAGTGAGAGAAATAGTAAGTTGATTGGTGTTGTGTGTGTAAAAGTAAGGGGGCGTTTGGTTCGGTGGAAAAAAAGTGAAGGAATGGAATTGTCAATGGAATTGAATTCCTTAAGGAATTGGAATGGAAAAAAACTGGTTAACCCCCTCCGTTTGGTTGGCACGGAATGGAATGGAATTGTCATTCAATTAAGCTGGCGGCAAATCATGTTTGGTTTGAAAATACAAATTATAGGAATGGAATGAAAGCATATAAAATGACCAATTTATCCTTTTAAAAAAAAATTTGGAGGGTGGGGGTGGGGGTGGGGTAGGCGAAAAAAATAAAAATTTCGTGGGGGTGGGGGGTAGGGTGGGGGTGGGGGTAGGGTGGGGGTGGGGGGTAGGGTGGGGTGGGGGGTGGGGGGTGGGGTGGGGAGGGGGTGGGGGTGGGGTAGGCAGAAAAAAAAATAAAAATTTCGTGGGGGTGGGGGGGGTGGGGGGTAGGGTGGGGGGGTGGGGGTGGGGGGGGTAGGGGTGGGGTAGGCGAGAAAAAAAAAAAATTAAAAAAATTTTGTGGGGGTAGGGTGGGGGTAGGGTGGGGGAGTGGTAGGCGTAAAAAAAAAAAAAAAAATTTTTGTGGGGGTGGGGGTAGGGTGGGGGAGGGTAGGCGAGAAAAAAATTAAAAAAAAAATTTGTGGGGGTGGGGGTGGGGGTGTGGGGGTAGGGTAAAGGGTGGGGGAGGGTAGGCAGAAAAAAAAATTAAAAAAAAAATTTCGTGGGGGTGGGGGGGGTGGGGGGTGGGGGGGTAGGGTGGGGGTGGTACGTAGGGGCTGGGTAGGGGCTGGGTAGGGGGTAGGGGTGGGTAGGGTTTGAGGATATTTTGGTCAAAAATTTTTTTTTTTTTCCATTGCCCCAAGGAATTGGACTTTCCATCACTTTTGTGAAGGAAAGTTGAATTCCTTCATTTGAAGGAATTCAACTTTGAAGGAATTCAACTTTCCTTCGGATTTTTTTTTTTTAAATTCTATGAACCAAACAGGGGAAAGGAATGGAAAAGAGGGAGTTTTTCATTCATTTCCCCCACTTTCCTTCCAACCAAACGCCACCTAAAGTAGGAGAGAGAATGAGTGGGTGGAATAGTAAAGATTCTTTGCTATTTTGGGCAGTTCACACTCACGTGGGACGGACGAAAAAGGAAATAAGTCCACACTCACGTGGGACGGAGGGAGTATATTCTTTCCCAAAGCGATTACTTCAAATTTAAATGAATTGTCCTTTTAGAATAAAAAATAAATGAATATCAAACTTTTGATTTAGGGATATTTTAAAAATATTTATTTGAGCAAAGATGCATAAATACACTTGCTATTCCCAATTTTCAACTTTACAATTATATAATGAATAGTAAAATAACAAAACAGTAAAATAAATCATTTAAGGAAAAATATTTTAAAATAACAATTCATATTGAAATAATCACTAAAGTTCCTAAAGATTTCAAAATTTATAATATTCATTGTGTTGGTTAAATAATTATAATTTATACTTTCATTAGTTTTAACTTTTTATTATAAATTATTTTGAACTCATAATTAATATATTATAATTATATAACATCATTTAAACAAAATATGTTAATATAACAAAATTTTGCTTATATCATGCAACGCATGGGTGCAATACTAGTAGGGGATAAAATTGGTATATACAAAATTATCCTTAACCTAAATTACCAAATTAAAACTACAGTTATACCTACAATTTTTATAGGATCTCGTCCATCCCTATCGAAAATCTTGCTTATCAAAGAACAGGCTTTTACCCTCCCTCCGCCTATCCCTCATTCGCCTTTTGCTGCCGATATCTTAGTCTCCTTCCGCTGCAGCCTAATTTCGTCACTCTTTGGTGTTGCCTCTTGGCTCCATCATTGTCTCACATCACTTTGTGCTATCTCTATTTACACATGTCCCAGTCCAACGTCATTGTTGGCTGCTATCTATTTCTCCGTCTTTCTTGTGAAGGTTTATGAACACCAACTTGTGTAAGATTTGAAGGATATGTAACCTCCCATCATTGTGGTTCTCATTGATTTCAACACCATCATCCAAGCAATGTTGTGGGTTTATTCAATCTTGCCCCAACCTACTATTTTAACTGCAAGAAACAATCTCCTTAATTTCTTATATACAAAGGCTGTTCTGTTTTTGAAACTATTTCCTAGATTTCATATCTACAAGGTCTGATTTGTTCTTGTTGAGGAAATAATGGATGGATTGTAAAACGAATTATGGGTAATTTGGTCTTTACACAATAATTATCATTTTTAATACCATTTCCACTAAACACAAATTTATGATTTTCAGTCTGGATTATTAGTACCCTCCTTGTTAATCATTGTAATAATAATCTCCTCATTATTAATACGGGCTAATCCCGTCGAACTACCAAACGAGCCCTAAGAGAATGAAATCGTTAAAAATTTGGCCTACGCAAGATTACATTTTTTTCAGCAATATAAAAGAAGGGAGATTGATCGGGAAGTTTTAAAAAAAATATCTTAACGTTCGAGAAGTTTCTACACACGTTGTATTATTCATGTTGTATTATTTCTATAAATTATTGCATAATATATGAGTGTATATTACTGTATAACTGAATATAATACTGTATGGATGGTGGCAGTGGTCGACGACAGCGACGGCGGTGGCGGTAGCCGACGGTGTTGGGGCAATTTTAGTGATGTTGTGTCATAATTTTAAATTACTGAATAATTACATGCAGTATTATACATTATTGTATAAAAACTTCAGGGGCATTTCAATTTAATAAGGAAGTTGAGGGAAAAATATTTGTATTAAAAGGGTACACTCATGCCCATTTGGTATACATTAATGAGGGGAAATAAAGAGGGGAAAAAAGAATAATACTAAGGACACAGAAATTTGCTTATAAAAATATAGGTGTAATGATTTTATTGATGTTTTTAATTAAAGTGTAGCGGGCCCATTATTGATTCAACCAATAACATATCATCAACTCATTTTGTGAACAAGATTACAAGCATGAACATTGCAATGTGCATTGTAAATAGCTACTCCCTCCGTCTCGATTTAAGGTTCCTACTTTTCTTTTTGGTCCGTCTCAGTTTAAGATTCCTACTTGCTTTATTCCTAAAATGACAAAAAATCTTTACTATTTCCCCCACTCATTCTCTCTCCTACTTTACTTTTATACTCACAACACCAATCAACTTACTATTCATCATACTCATTCTCTCTCTTATTTAATTTTTCATACTCACATTACTTTCACCATCTACATCTTTTTCTTAATTTCCGCGCAAAGTTTACTAGGAACGTTAAATCGAGACGGCGGGAGTATTTTTAACGAGTTTTGTTAATTCTTGTAACGAGGTAAAGGACTTAAGTGAAATTGTTTGAAAAATAAAAGGACTATTGAAATATTGCATAAACCTCAAATAAAATTGAGTAAAAGTTAAAAGGATAAAATTGTTTTTTTTTTTTTCTTTTTTTCATTTGGAAAATGAATTTTCATCTTGGCTTCATTTTCTTCATCATTATCTTTCTCTCTCAATGTTTTTTTGATGATGATGGTGGTAGGGAGTCGCATTTGTTCACCTTCCTCTGGTCTACTTCACATGGTCCTTAATTGCCTCATTGAACATGGTGTTTTCAATGGAGAATTATATCAAGAAACATTTTCTTTTTCATCATCATGATGCTCTTTTGAATTTATGAGAGAGAGAGAGAGAGTGATCAAACCTGAAACTATTACAGTGAACGAACGATTAATAAAAGGTAGAGAGAGAGAGAGAGAGAGAGCGTGATCGAACCTTAAATTGTTGCAGAAAGCGATTAATAAAAGGTAATGTAATCTAAATTACGATTAGCAGTTGCACGGAACGATTAATAAATGTCAAAAAAAAAAAAATTCAATTTTGCCATTAATCAACGTTCGTTTATGGAT